>CAUYSK010025707.1:0-11250 GCA_963575035.1 Avahi laniger | reverse complement strand
GGTCGTTTTAATTAACTGGTTTTCCCTTTGTTTTCATAGAAGTGTTTTAAGGAATGTTCGACTGGTCTCTGCCCTAGCTCCCCGAGGCGAACAACAGAGAACGGCCCAGAGTACACAGAATGGGGACTCCCAGAGGAAGCGCAGGGAAGACTAGGGTACACGGATATATTCACAGGGACATGTAAATAAGACTATCGCCTTGAGATGATATACGCACTGAATATAATTAATAAAAAATACAGTCAAGAAAAAATATTCATAAAGAACATTTCTGAATGTATAAAGAATTCTTTTGGCTATATTCTTCTTATGAATAAATAATATATTAAGAAGAATGTGTTTGTAGGAATCTTCATATTCAAGATACTCTTAATTGATGCATATTTTCTTGGGCCTCTGGGTCTTTCCTTCTCTGCATCTAAGTCTTATTAACGACGATTCTTTTGTTTCTTTAACCTAAACAGCCTCAGTGCCTTCAACTTTTCCCCCTGGATGTGTCTTCTTGGCACATATGTATTTATATAGTAGTTGCCCACATCTTTCTTCCAGACTGGCTGCAGGTCAGGCTGAGCCCTGTGTAAATAAGTGAGATAATGGAACAGTCATCTCCTTCAACTCATAGCCTGCACTTTATTCATCCTTCTCCTCCCCCTCCTCCTCATTATTATTAATGTCACCTCACCGTGTGCTAGTTTTCTTAACAACAACCTCACACAGTGAGTGCATGCTGAGCTTGCAGCCAGATAAAACCCCCACACCGCACCCACATAACTTGTCCCTAGGCTGGGGGAAAGATTCTTGAACAATACAAATGAGACTACATCTTTGTAGTCTAAGCCCTTATCTTTGAGTGGGAAACAAGGGCTTGGGACCTGCCATCATTTAAAAATGAGAATTTGTACTCCTGATGTTTTAAAATTGTTTCAGCAGCACTGGGTAGTTTTACATGGTTTGGCAGTAGTTGCAATATTTGTAGCGCATGCTTGATACCAATTTACTGTAAACCCCAGCAACATGGCGTCTTGATGGCTTGAATCTATTTGTGTGTGATCACTTGCTATACTTGCGCAATTCCCGTTTATTAAATCACACCATGGCTTAAGCAGAGTCGTCTCTGGCAAATTCTGTGACTTAATTAGATTTTTATTTAAGCATAGAAAAGAAAAACATATTATATTTCCAGACAGTGTTTTCACCTGATTTGAAAGCGTTTCCCATCTGCGTCTAGGATTGGAGGGAGCTTTCGCAAATACCTTCAACCTGCTTAATTCATTCTGACTTTTGTCGCTCGAGGCACATGTCAAAATTAGCCTTCAAACACTGATTTAATCTCTGGCATAATTACATTGCTCTTTACCCCTGAGGATTTTAATTCTTGATCATGTGCTAAAAAGTGACAAATCTTCCGGAAATAAAAAATATATATCTATTTAATATTTTAAAAGAAGCTGGCTGATAGTAGGAGGAATTATGCATGGATTAAGTTACACGGAGGTGGCTCATTGTTCAGGCAGGTGGCTGACACATGACTTAGCAACCGAAGAGCCTCCAGTGTCCCCAGCTCTGCGGATCTGGTCCCGCGCAGATGGGCCACACTCTTAAGGGAGGATGGGAAGAACACTGGAAACCAACACGCAGGTTCCCCATCTGTAAATGTGGTAATGACAGCTAATATTTGCTGAGAGCTCACTGTGTCAGCTGCTATTCTAAGCACTTTAGTTATTCGATCTTTGAGGTAGGTATAAAGATTAGTATGCCCATTTTAGAGATGGGGAAACTGAGGCCACCAAGAGGTTAAGTAGCAGCTCAAGGCCACCCATCTGGGAAGTGGCCCAGCTTGGATTTGAACCCAGCTGTCCAGCTCCATAATCCAAACTCTTAACCCCATGTTATATGGCATGGGAACAGTTGCTGTCCCCTCCGTCTTAGGGAGGAATCAAATGTGTGACTCTATCCATGCTGGATGAACTGCTTTGCAAGCTCAGAAGCTCCATGATGTTCTTAGAACCACCCAACGCCCTGATGTCCAGCGCCCTCACATGCGGGGGTGGGTGAGGAGGCTGATGGATCTGGGTGTGCAGCCAGGTTCCGCCTCTCCAGCCATAAGATCCCTGGGGTGCCATTCAATCTCTCTGAGCCTCAGCAACTAAGTCTGTAAAATGGGCATAACCATCTGGTCTACTTCTCAGGGCAGCTGTGAGGTATAACGCAACAAATGTTGGGAGCACCAAGAAAAACTGTGTGCAGGGCCCTGCTTGGAGCACTTTATACAGGGTGTCTCACTGAGGCTCATGGGGGCGCTTGACAGCGGTACTGTCAGGACCCTGATTTTACAGAAAGGAAACAGGCCCAGAGAGGTAAGTGACTCACCCGCCACTGCACAGGTTAGAATGTTTGAGCCCTTGTTCTAGCGCCCTGGCATGCTGCTCCCACTGCAGACCCCCGCATGAAGGGGGTCTCTGCTCCCTCGTCCATGAAGCCTGCAGCGGCTATCTTTTGGTGCCCACCCAGTTCCACCAACGCGTCCTTGCACTTGTGTTTTGCACTACGAGCTTGTTCCCGGGTGCACCGCGTCTCCTTAGGCGTCCTCCTCCCAGGCCTGCCCCGGGTCTCCCATTAGCTTTCCCCTTTCAGAGCCACTGCTTTCGAGGGGGTGGCAGTGAGAGTATTTTTCCTGCCCTTTCCACATCCCCCATTCCTGCCTCTGGGTTTGCTCCGGGAACTTTGCATGGGATTGGGTGTTCAGGGCCTCTGGTCTGAGCGACTGAGCTTAGGGAGAGCAGCTTAGCATAGCAGACCTCTGTCGGCACAAAGAATAATGCACAGGCAGGCCCCTAGATTCTGCGGGTTACACTCATGGAATTAATTCAGAGGATGTGGATGAGTTAATGCTACTAGACCACGACTCCTGGGATGGCAGGGAGGGGCGGGGCCAAACGCGGGGAGGTCACCTGCTCCTCGTGGGCTCGTTCACTGCTCTTAGGCGCCTTCTCAGTTTTAATGTCTCAGGGAAACCAAAACCCACCCTCTCTCCTCCAAGTCCAGCTCCCCCGCAGCCATGTCTGTTTCAGCCCAAAGGCCATTCTGGGTGAAAAGGTGGAAGGAGAATAGCATTGTACAAATCAATTCTTTCTCCTATAACATCAGTGCTCTGCCTTCAAGGAATCAAAGGAGAAATCAAAGGTTTGAATTTATGAAGCAGACATGATACTGTCTCACTGCAGCCCCAGGGAAAACTTTCTTGTCTCATCCCAACCGGCTGGAATTAACACCGTGTCTTATGGGCACACTCTTGCTCACAGCGGGCTTCAGCCAATTCTGGAAGTTGTCAAGTCTCCTTCATCTAAATTGAATTTAAGCAGAACCTGCAAATGCTGTGGGGAACAGGAGAGAGATAAATTCCGTCCCTGGCTGGTCTCATGGGGACAATTAAGCCAAACAAATAAAACCCAAGAGAAGGAGAGACACCAGGCGCAAGAGAGAGCTGGACCAAGGAGAGGAGAGCCACAGGCTTGGGGGAGTTGGGAGGAGGGAGAAGCCAATGTGAGCTTGAAATGGCCCATTGTTTTCTTAATTTTATTAAGAAAACCGAAGTTTTAAAAGATAGAAATGGTGGAGGATGCTCAGAAATGATGGAGGATGTTCTTGTTACAGGAGCGAACAGAGCCTAGACAGAGGCACGTGTCGGGAGTAAACAAGTGACCCCTGGCGGGGAGCCCTTTTCTCTCTTTTGGTTCCTGTGTGTTCACAGCCAGAGTGGATAGAATGAGACATGTCATGAGGGGCAGGGATCCTAAGTGGAATCTGTTCCTCTTGCGGGGGGCCATTAGTGTCACCCCAACACAGATGAAAGGACCCCGGAGTGCAAGTTCAAGGGGACTGGGGCCATGGCCTTGCTTGGGTCCTGAATAGCTGGGTGACCTTGACTTGTCCTCCAGCCCAGCCTCAGCCTCCTCCCCTGTAGAACTTCCTTTGCCTTCCAGTTCTGTGGTCGCCTTCCTCCAGGGCCTCCTTGGTAAGTGCCTGGGTGCCGTGGATGAATTCTGCAGTAGCCTCACACGAAGGCATCCATGTGCGGTTAAATGGAACCAGGGACCCAAGGGTATCATGTTGTCAACAGTTATCCCTTTGCAACCTCCTTCAACCAGAAGGACGTGGGCTGTTTATAACGTGGAGTTTCCACCCGAAAGCACCAGGTCCGCAGCATCTGCTGTCACCCAGGCCCACCCAGATCCCAGGCTCAGCACTTGTTGCTCCCCCACAGCGAATGCCGAGGCACTGGTGAGAGGTGCAGGCTTCACCAAGGCTTGGTGGGAGATGGAGGAAGGGTTTGTTTCTTACAAACTTCCCTCGTGGCATCTCCATTCTTTCCCTGCAGGGCTTCATTCATCTGTCCATCCGTCTGTCTCCTCCTGTGTCCTCCTCCTATTCCCTGCGCAGGGCAACTTCTCTCCCTCCCTCCCTCCCTCCTTCCCTCTCTTTCTCTTTTTCTCTCCCCATTGAGTAGACAAAGACTTCTTTTTGGGGGAGCCTCTCTCCTTAAAATGCAGACAGATTATAAATAAATCATTTTCCCCATGACACAAAAATTAGATGAGAAAAGCAAGTGGAAGTGAAGTGAGACTGGAGGAACAACATGAAGGCGTGAATGTACCTTGTGCCCAAACATGTGCCTTGAAGCTCTGTGCACGCACAGGGAAGGGCCACAGATGGGGCTCCGGGGGCCTCAGCACTGAGCAGGAGGTACAGTCCATTGCACGAGTCCCAGCCTGTGCGTTAGCTTGGGGGAAGTGCAATGAGGCAGACTGCTAGCTGTCCCCAGTGGCCACTGTCGCCTTCTTCTATAAGCAGCAGAACTGGAGCTGGGTATCTGGTTGCATTCCCAAGCCTCCCTTGCAGCAAGGGATGGCTGTGTGGGTTGCAGGCAGAAGGGGTTTCTAACTTCTGGGTCTTGCCATGGTAAGGATTAGGCACGTGTTCCCTGGTCTTCTAATTCCTTCCTTCCTCCTTGGCAAAGGAGTGATGAGACCCAGACCCAGAGATGGAAACCACGTGTCGAGGATGACACAGCCTCTGCCACCCGTGGACATCTACCTCTCGGCTGTTTCAAGGAGAAAATAAACTTTTCTCTAATTGAAGCCACTGTGTGTTTTGGGCCTCGTAGAAAAGCAGCTTAGCCTGGATTCAAATGCAACGACTACTCTTGCACTGAGATAAGGAGATGCTGTCTATTCAATTCATCCTCTCCGCACTGATTGAAAGTGTCACCTTTATTCCAGGCCGTGCTCTTTTCTCCAGAATGCAAAGCATCAGTTAGAAACAATGAACTAGAAATACATGTTGCGAAATGGAGAGACCTTGAAAGCATAGTATGAATAAAAACATGATTACCCTGAACGAGACGTATGGCACAATGACACTTATGTCAGTTAGGCTTCTCTCCCAGCCCACAATATTTTATTTCAAGGATATACATGTGTATTCAAGGCTGTATATGAAATCGAGTCAATGTCCAAGGAGGGGAATAAAGGAGGGAAAATAATAGATGTTTCCAGGAGAGGGGCCTTGTTTGGACAGATGCTGATAATGGACGTGAACCGAGGAGGCGGCCAATTCCCCACCTGGCGTTACACACACGCATACACACGTGCACACGCATGCACACCACACGCTCTGCATGCACGCACACGCCTGCTGTGAAGAAGAGAAATAAGGGGAGATTTGGGTGACAAAATGCTACCTGTAATCTGTGGTGTGGGTGAGACATTTCCACCGGACAAACCAGAGGAGGTGGGGGCAAAACCTAAGCAGGTCTTTTTGGGGCCTGTTTTTTGGCCCAAGCTTCACAGAGCGGTCTTCTCAGACGACAGGGGGGGCCTGCTCAGATGCAGAATGAAGGATGCAATGCTGACCCAGCTGAAGGCAGGAGGGAGAAGCTTCTAGCACAGCACTTACCGAACTGGAACGTGGCAGCAGCCACCAGGGACCTTGCTAGAGTGCAGGTCCTGACTCGGGAGGTCTCACTGGGGTCTGAGGGTCTCGTTTCTAACCAAAGCCCAGATGCCACGGATGCTGCTGCTGGCCCATGGATCATACCTCAAGCAGTGAGCCCCTGACATAGTCGAACCCATTTTTGGTTGGCCAGGAAATAGGATTTAAAAAATAAAAGGAAGTAATGGAAGCAAGAAGGTCTTGAGCCCTAGCATTTTCCCTGGACTGTCAGCTCATTTATGACTGGTCAGCCCTCTACTGCCTCATATCCTGTGTGTTTTCTTTTTCGTTAATGAAGATATTTGCATAGGAAACATTTCGGGCAGGGCATGGTGGCTCGTGCCTGTAATCTCAGCACATTGAGAGGCCGAGGCAGGAGGATTGCTTGAGGACGGGAGTTTGAGACCACCCGGGCAACATAGTGAGACCCCAGTTCTACAAAAAATACAAAATCAGCCGAGCCTGGTGGTGTGCTCCTGTAGTTCAGCTACTCTGGAGGCTGAGACAGGAGGATCGCTTGAGCTCAGGAGTTTGAGGTTGCTGTGAGCTCTAATTGCACCATTGCACTCCAGCTGGGTGACAGGGTGAGACCCTGTCTCAAAAAAAAAAAAAGAAACATCTCAGGGAGCTCTCTAGCTATGCTTAATTTTGTGGATTTGATGTAAGAAAAAACCCCACCAAATCCATTAATTATGTTCATGAGATTTGTGATATAACAGGAAAGTAGCTGGGGAAACCACCCAAAGACTATTATACATTTTTTTTTTAAATCTTACATGTAAAAGCCTCATCGTAACCAGCAGAGCCTTCCCCTGGCTGGAAAACGCCTGAAGAGTGTGAGTTAGTAATTATTTTGATTGGATCTGGTGACTCACAGGATCAAACAGAACACCACTTCCTAAACCCTGAAGACTGCCAGCAATTGCTCAGGCTGCCTCGCCCTGCAGTTCTTAAAGCCTGAGCCATAAACATTGCTGGGGGCGCTCAGGGAGACCGCTTCCCTCTGGCGTCCTTCCCTCAGCGAATTGTGAATCCAAGGGCCTAAGGTTATTTCCCGGACATGCAGGAAGGCCGGACCTATGGGGAGAAAAGCTACAGTGAGTCTTAAAAGGGTGTCCAGGTACATCAGATAGAAAGCAGACCGCCTTTTTGAGGGGTGGACCTGTAGACAGGTGTGTGCAGAGAAGCAGTGTCACCCAGCTGTGTGGATAGTTGACAGGAATACCTCAGGACCACATGGTCTGACACCTGGACTCAGAGCTTGTAGAGGCCCTGGGGATAGTCTAGCTCTCTTTCCCCAGCCTCCTCTGCAGATGGGGACACGGAGATGCGGAGCTGGGCGGGGCTTGCTCTGGGTGACTAGGACAGTTTTTGTCCATGTGGGGATTTGTGCCCAGGTGTCCCGGTTTGCAGGCCTGGGAACATTACTGTCCACCCTTACGTCTCTTCAGGCTGTCTTCCCTTACCCTACCCAACCCCAGCCCTCAGCTCACTTCTGCAGGGGCCTGGCTGGGGGGGCCCCTCTCGGACTGAGCCCAGCTGATCCTGGGGTCCAGTGACTTGGATTTTGGCCTCACATTTTGTTAGCTGTGGAATTATGAGCTTAAGTGAAGTCTCCCATGGGCATTTAAATTTAAAAACAGATGAAATAGGGGTCCCTCTGCTGAGCCCAGAGCCAGGTGGACAGCGGTGCTTAGGTCGATGCACGCACTTTACACCGGCTGTGCTGGGCGAGCCAACGCCCCTCCCGGGAGAATTTGTCCTTCCCAGCAGGTCACATGAGGCCACAGTTGGTCATGATTGTGTAAGGACAACGGCAGCTGGCTGTGCCCGTGGGAGCTCTGGACAAATGTGAGTGCTTGCAGGAGAAAGGGGAACATGCAGGGAAGACTACTTTTGGGGAGACACGGGGGTCTCTCCCAGCATCCACGAAGAGCACTGTTTGGTTCAACAGCAGCGTTCCTTCCTTCCACACTCACCAGACACTCGGAAGCCCTCATGTGATATATAAAGAGCTCCTACAATTCATCAAGCAAAAGAGTCCCCTGCAGTGCTAGTGAGGGTGAGTGGGGTCATGCCTTGTGACTCACGGTTTCCCTTTGCTGAGTGTCCCCGGAGAAACCCTCCCCAAGGAGGCGTGTGGGAACGTGTCTGTTGTAGTGAGGGTTGCCACAGCAGAGTGTTGCGAACAACCTAATGTCCGTCAACACTGCTTCTTTTCCATAGGTTCAGATAGATGTATGTAAATGCAC
Source organism: Avahi laniger (assembly GCA_963575035.1). Lineage (NCBI taxonomy): Eukaryota > Metazoa > Chordata > Mammalia > Primates > Indriidae > Avahi > Avahi laniger. The sequence continues at coordinate 3,007 of CAUYSK010025707.1, read as the reverse complement.
AGGGAAAGGTCTAGAAGGACAAGTGTACCCGCTACAGGAGGGATGGGGATTGGGGGTGGAGGCCAAAGGGGACTTTAGGCTTATCTGCTTTGTATAAACAGGGGAAATGTGTGCAGGTGCTACTCATGTCATTAACAATCATTTAAGAAGGAAAGGATGGCTTATAGAGACAGTGCTGAGCTGGTACGGCAAAGCTGTCTTCCGGTATCTACCATGCAAGGAGCGGGTACGGCTGGAACCGGCTGTCGGGTCGTCCAGGCAGGAGGACAAGCTGGCATGCGGATTATTCGGGAAGGAGGGAGCCAGGCTCATGGATTCACCGTCAATGGCAGACTGTGGGATAGTGGTTCTCAGCCCCAGGTGTGCGTGAGAGTAACCTGCAGTGCTCGCTAGGAATTCGTTTTCCCAGGCCTCGCCTTCAGTGGTTCTGATTTAATGAGTCTGTCTCGTGGTCCAGCCATCTGCATTTTTAATAAACTCTAGAGTTGATTGTGATGAAGGTGGTCCTTGGGCTGCACTGAGAGGAAAATAATACTTTCCTGTTATTTACCCTTTACTGAGATTGGCCTCATGATCTCTTTAAGGATGAAAGGCAGGGATGTTTCCTTGGTGACAAAGGCCCACTTGCCAAGAGAGAACACAGGAAGGACCCACTCTCCTATGCATTTACACTGCCAAACCGCCATCCCGAATGCCGCGTGTACGTACACACACACACACAGGTGTGATGCAATTGAAAAACATCATGAGGACCATTCTAGCTCTGTATTTTGTCTAAACAAACGAACAAAAAACAGAAAAAGGTCCCCTCATGCTGCTACATAATGACACCAGAATGAATTTGGATGTGTCTAGATAATAATTCGGAGGCAGGCCTAATAAGATGTGGCTGGATTCATCACCGTGTTTTGTCCTTGGTGACATATATTAATGGAAACCCAAGGAAGGGGCTTCTGCAAGGTCAAGGTCCTCATCTAAATGTGACTGCAAAGAGCCCTTCCCTGCTACCTACCACGATTCGGATGCCAGATGATTTCCACTATCCATAAAAACTATTTCCGGCTGATAATGAAGGAGGTTGAATCACAATGGGAAGGCAAATTGCCTTGTCCCTGCCTCTGAAAACGAGCGCAACAGAAATGGCTTTCAAGTGTTCTGTTTTGGTCTCCGTGTTTATTTATTTAACTACGTATTTGTGTATGTTGTCTGCTCCTAATAGACTAAGCTGAGATACACCATTCATACTGCTCATATCTGAGTATTGACAAAAAGACCAACCAAGAGTTAAAAAATGAAGACCTGCTGAGATCCTGAATTGGGAGGTTGCTCAAGGCTTGTGTCTTGTGCGTGGATGTGTGTGTGTGTGTGTGTGTGGGTGGGTGGGGGTCCTTGCACAGAATGTCACCAGAGAAGGTGCCCTGGCTGGGGCCTGGATCTTCAGGAATACAGTGAGGTGCAGGGATGGTCGCAGAGGGCTTCCTGCGACCAGAGAACCCAGATAAGCCAAAGGCAGGGGCTGGCGCTGTGGAAAAATCTGTTAGAGGCCCCAGCAACTCTCTGGCCTGCTCTCCAGCCTGCTCTGGCCTCCCCCAGCGCTCGGTAATCGCATCCAGAATAGGCTTCACTGTTGGCATCATTCGCGGGCCACTTGGGATATTGTTAAAGACATACATTTCAAAATTAAACGAAATGATCAGAAGAGAGGAGAGAGGGGCAGGGATCCGCAGCAATTTTTCCCTGTTGCTCTACCCCAGGGCCTGGCAGGGGTGTAGGGGATGGCCGGGAGCCCCTCCCCGAGGGAGAAATGACGCTGAGGACGTGGCTGGGGGAGTGGAGGGAATGGTTTCCTGACACACAGGGCCAGCCCGCAGAACTCTTCAGTGATTCAAACACAGGAGGGACACTCCCTTCTCCTTCACTTTATGCCACCTAAGCATGGAGATTCATAATGTGCCCAAATCGTTGTATGTTATACACAAACAGAGAGAGACGCAGTTAAGCAACAGGTGCAGTGTTGATATGGTTGAGCAGACAAACGTCATGAACACTTTAAAGTGCATTTAAATAAATAAGCAATGATTCCCTATAAGAGGCAGCACAATTCTAATCTACTAAAGCAATTAGCAAATTCCCCTGTGACCGTTACTATCTCTCTTTCATAGCATGTGGTAGTAGCATTTCGCATCACAGTGGTTTTTGTAGGCTTCTTTCTCACTCACTAGACTGCAAAGTTTTAGACAATAATGTCTTTTTTTTTTGTCTCTGATTTTTTCTACGATACCTGGCCCTGGGTTTTGCATGCCTGGTAAACAATGATTGAGTGAAGCAGACTGAAACACAGCAAATTCTTCTGACTGCAAAGCTTGTCTTGTGAAGTACAAGTGGAAGAATTGGGAATTGCACCCCAAAACCTCCTTGATAGGAAGAGGCAGTGCCATAAGGCAGACAAAACAGTTATCCAAGTGTGGCCACCACTACTCCGTGCTAGCTGTGTTCCTTCCTGCGTGTTATAACACTGGGTCTTCTCAACACCCCCCAGAGGTAGGGATTTTATATTAATATTTTTCCAGACTGAGGTTTTTCCAGTGTAAACAACCTGCCCAGTGACTCCCAATAGTTGCATGGCTGTTACTTAAGCCCGAGAGCTGTGTGCTCACCCTTGTTTTGGTTTAGGAATTGGTGATGAGTTCTCTTTTCCCTTTGGTAATTGTCTTTGGCTATTTTTGAGTTTTCTTCTTTTTTAAAACATCGTTCTTCTCCATTTTCCCTGGAGTCTGTCTGGTAGGACAGACTAGGAAATGAAATGTTTTCAAAATCCACTCTGGGCTCGAGGCGTTTGAAGAGAGCCGGCTGTGAAGGCTGGTAGCTGTCTGAAGTCCAGGCAGAATACTGGGTGAAATTCAAAAGTGCCGTATTAGTGTGGGGCAGTAGGTCTCAACCGGGGCGATGTTGCCCCTCACCCTCTCAGGGGATACTCGACAATGTCTGGAGACATTTTTTTTTTTTT
>CAUYSK010025705.1:0-34813 GCA_963575035.1 Avahi laniger | reverse complement strand
GGCCTCTTGTAGGCTTTTTTAATTTCCCTTTATTTCTCTGTACTTTCTCTTTGACTGAATTGTTTAATTTAAAGGTGTTGTCTTCTAGCTCTGAGATTCTTTCTTCTGCCTGATCTAGCCTATTCTTCAGGCTTTCCACTGTGTTTTGTATTTTCTTCAATGAATTTTTAATTTCCAGAAGCTCTGTTTTATTTTTCAAAAAAATAATTAAAAATAATTCAATTTCTTTAGTGACATTTTTGTTCATTTTCTGCATTGTTTTTTTGGTTTCTTTATGTTGGGTTTCTATTTTCTCTTGTATTTCATTGAGCTTCCCTACAATCCATACTCGAAATTCTTTATTGCTCATTTCAGTATTCTAAGTTTGGTTGATCTCCATTGGTATGGAGTTATTGTTTTCTTTTGGGGATGTCCTTTCACTCTGATTTTTCATGTATCTGAAGATCTTTTGCTGATTTCTACTCTTCTGGAGCAGCTTTTGCTTCTTATTTTTGGATTTTCTTCTGGTTAGGTAACAGCACGCCCAGTTTAATCTCTGAGATGGTGGGTGTTGCTTGTGGGTGAGATTCAACTACACCCTGATGATTGACTTAGTAAATGCTATAAAGGGCATGCAAATTGACCTCCCTATCAGTAAGTGGCACTTGCTGGAAGGAACAAGCTGTGGGTGTTGTTTTGGGGTCCTATGACCAGCTCTAGTCCCTCTGAAGAAGCACTTGATTGCCTCAAGTGTTGAGTGGGAACTTCAGATGAGTCCCTCTTCTCTGCCACAGCAGAGATGGGTGGGAGAGTGAGGCTGGGCAGGGCTGGGTTGGGTTAGCTTGCCCTCAGGCTCCACCAATGCTGGAAAACTATCTGTTTCAGCAGGGGTCTAAGATCTGCCCCCAGCTTCCAGACAAAGCCACCAGAGAGGGGCCACGGTAGCCTCACCCAATCACAAACCTTCCTTCCTTGCCCTCAAGCAATGTGACTGTGACCTGGGTTACAGGATGTGGTCTGTGGGCCCATTTCTGGTTCCCTGCAGATCAATCCCCGACTGTGCCAGCTAGAAGTGCGCTGGTCTTGAGTTGCCCACAGGGTTCCCGAGCAGGTTTGACATCCCTCCACCTCAGGGTGTGCCCCACCCTGATGAAGTCACTGGGCAAGAAGCACCAGGGAGGGCCAGTGGGCAGGGAGCTCACGCTCTGAATACCCCTCAGTCTGCTGCAGGACCCCTAGAGAAAAGGCCTGAGCCCCACTCTTTGCGGAAACCTCAGCACCGTGGCTCAATTGTCTGTCTCAGCAGCTGCAGGTAGGGGAGGGGAACGGGAGAAAAAGAGTCTGGAAGGGCTTGAGCCCCACACGCTGTGGGAGTCCTGGTGTGGCAAATGCGCCAACCAAGAGGAAATGCAGTTCCTGTGAGCCCTGGCTCAACCGTCTCTCAGCAAGCCATGGGCGAGGTAGGGGAAGTGTAGGAAAAAGGTCTGAATGGAAGAAAGCTAGCACTGTGGTTGTCTCTTTGAAAGGCAGGAATTGATAGTAGGAGAATGTACTTTGTTTTGTGTGGAACAAATTGTTTGAGATTAGAAAAATACGTTCTCTTTGATTGTAACTAATGCCATTTGCTTCTATAACCGTGCTTGCTTTTAGTTGTTTGTTAAATATAAGAGTAAGAGCAGGAGTGACTCCATGACAAGCTGAATTTCCTGAAATAGGCCTAAGTTTCAGTTTCCCCTGAAACCGAAAGGCGGACCAAAACTGGCGCCGGGGCGAAAACTGAAAATCTCGAGGCTTGGAGCCAACCAATCAGGAGCCGAAACAATCTGCCACTTTGGAAGGAACCAATGGACTAAGCGGGGAGGGGGGATGGTGTGCCCAGCGTGTCGTGTGGAACCTGTGTGTCATGTGCCACTGGTGTGTCGTGTGCAAAAAAAGTATAAAAGCTTCACTTTTACCCCAGGGCAGGGTCCTGGTTCATAGGAGAGGCCACTGCGTTGGTGCTCTGGGACTTGGACCCTAGCTCGAGCTAGTCAATAAACTCCTTTGCCATTTGCAGCCTCGGTAACTCTGCCTCTCTGTTCCCGGGGCTGAGGGGAACTGGATCTAACATCTTTCCAGAGATGACCTTTCTGGTAATCCTTTCCAGAAAGCAGACAACCCAGAATGTCCAGGCTCTTGGGTCACACAGATCCCCTGGGCCCCCCCAGCTTCCTGTGGCTCCCTGGGTCTGGGCCAGAGTTGGGAAATGTTTGTGTGGGAATGAGTGAGATGAAAACCGAGGGGCTGAAGCCCCCTGGGGAGGACAAAGGTGCACGGTGGGTAGAGAAGCAATGCGGTGCCTGCCTTCTTGGCTCAGGTCTGCAGTGTTGGGAAATGACCTCGACGGTGCTGACAGCCTGGTGCTTCATCCTCAAGAAGCTCCCAGTTCACTGGTGGCAACAGCTTTTGGGCTCGTGAGGGTTGAAGAGCTCTCCAGCAGGTCAGGAGCCCACTGACTGCCAGCGATGTGGGGGAAGGAGAAATAAGCCGCTCCCCCTGGCCTTCTTGCTGGGCTCCAAGCCTCTCAGGGATTGATCTCTGCTGATATCCTGCTCCTTCGTGTTCTGCTCTGCCCTGCTAGATGTTTCGTGTAGAACATTACCTGTAGGGAATCTGCCCTCAGTAGGTAATATGTAGTAGGGGCTGCCACATCCTTCCTTCTCTCTGATATATTTTCTAAGTATCTTTCTTTCTAGTGCAACTAAGTGAATGGTAATATCATTCATCAAGACAGGGAATGTGGAAGAAGATGAGGAGGTTTGGGGAGCAGGTATTGAGTCTTGGACATGCTGAGTTTGAGGTCCCTTTGAGACATCCACATGGAAACGTTAAATAGGCTGTTGGCAAGATGGGCCTGGATCTCAAAGAACAGACCTGGGGTGAAATGTAAACTTGGGAGTTATCTTTGTATAGATGGTAGGTGAACCTGTGGCATGGATGCGCTTGCCTAGGGAAAGAAAATCTACTGAGAAGAGAAGGAACGCAGAAGGGATTTGAGAAAGTTCAGCATCTATTAAGTCTGTGCTCAGGAAAGGGTTAATTTAGTAGGCCTGGATTTCTCTAACCCTGCACATTCCAAAGAAAGGCTTGTCTTTTGGGACTGCCTCTTGACTACCTCCTGGGAAATAACTTCTGTGTCCTCAGACTACTTTGTCTAATAAAAGTATTTTTGTATGCCTGAGGCCTTAGGCCACACTCTATCAGTTTGGCCTCTGGGGACATGGAGTCTGAGTAGTTCAGATCAGTCATGTGGGTGTTGCATGCCTATGTGACTGACCCCCAACAAAAACTCCAGATCCAGCGCTTAGGTGAGCTTCCCTGGCTGGCAACACTTCACGTGTGTTGTTATACATCATTGCTGGGAAAATTAATGCTCATGCAACTTTGATGGGAGGAGATACTTGAGCCTTTTTTCTCCTGGACTTGGCTCCATGTGCCTTTTCCTTTTATTGATTTTATTTAACTTTAATTTTTTTTTAAGAGAGAGTCTTGCTCTGCCACCCAGGCTGGAGTGCAGTAGTGTGATCAAAACTCACTACAACCTTGAACTCCTGGGCTCAAGTCATTCTCCTGCCTCAGCCATCCTATTAGCTACAGGTACACACCACTAAACCTCGCTAATTTTTTCTTATTTTATGTAAAGACTGGTTTTGCTATGTTGTGCAAGCTGGTCTTACTCCCGGCCTCAAGTAATCCTCCTGCTTTGGCCTCCCAAAATGCTGGGAGTATAGGTGTGAGCAACCACATCTGGCTTTCTTTTGTTGATTTCAATATGTATTCTTCTACTTTAATAAAACATATGCATAGTAGCTTTTCTGAGTTCTGTGAGTTCTTTTAGCAAATCATTGAGTCTAAAGGTGGTCTTGGGGACTCCTGACACAGTCTATAAAAGAGAAACAGCAGTCCAAGTAGTAGGAGGAAAACCAAGAGAATGTGGTGTCATAAGGGCCAAGGAAGTAAGTGATTCCAGAGTGGGGAGTGGCCAACAGTGTTAAATCCCACTGAGAAGACAAGGTTAGGGATAAAATATGTTCACTGGATGTAAAAATATGGAGGTAATCTATGGCCTTACCAAAAGCTGTTTTGGTAGAGTGATGGGAGGAGAAGCCAGGCCAGGGTGAATTGAGGAATGAGTGGGATATGAGGAAACAGAGATCTTTAGAGAAACAGGGATTTGAAAAAAGATTATATATTAATTGCACTTTTTATTTATAGTAGCAAAATACTTCAAAACAATTTGGTTATATAATAAATCATAGGGAATCCTTTAAATTTATGTTAAAAACTTTTACATAGGCATACTCTTTGAATCAGCAATTTTACTTTTTAAATTTTTCATTTATTTAATTTTAAAAAATCAAGATCAGGTCTTGCTATGTCCGGGTTGGCCTTTAACTCCTGGGCTCAAGTAATCCTTTTGCCTCAGCCTCCCAAGTAGCTGGGACCACAGGTGCAGGCCACCAAGCCCAGCCAAGAATTCTACTTTTAGGAATATTCAGAAGAAATAGTTATACACATACTAAGAATTACTCATCACAATACTTATCACAATATTGTTTTTAATAGCAAAAAATTGAAAATAACTCTTATTTTCTAACAATAGATGGCTAATACATTACAGTCCATTCACATAATAAAGTCTGTTTATTGTCTAAATTGGGACGTATCTTAGTGGTTGCAAGAATTAGAGATAATACGTGTGAAAGCACTCTGCAAATTGTAAACTGCTGTTCAATGTCACGTTTATCACTGGACTTACAATGTGCCCCTGAAAAGCCTTAGAAACAGAAAAACAATAGACAGTAATTACTCAGAACTTTGCTATCTGCCCTGCTCCTCTTGGCACTAGTGGTTCCCAAACTCATTCAGACAGCAGAGCACTGGGAAGTCAACGTGCACTTTGCACACCATGAAATGCTGAAAAGTGAACTTTAAACGATAAAATGTCACCTTTATATCCCTTGGCCCCACCCACCGGTGAGTCCAAGTATTGCACATTTATAGAAATGTCCCAAATCTCAACTGCAGCTCAGCATCACTCTACCGGTCCTCGTGCACTCTTCTGCTCATACTGTTCACCACGGTTGCTGTTTAGGAGGTGTAAACCAGCATTTCCAAATGTTCCCGCTACCCTTAGGCTACTGCCTTACTGTGTCGAACCTCCTGTGATGGACACATCGCGATCTCACCATTACTCACCTACCTGGGTCACTCACCTCCAGTGCTCTTTCTCTTCTCTAAACAACTGGAAAGCTCCTTCCACTTTAGGTTACCAGAGGGCTTTTCTTCACAGCAGAACTGCTGCAGACCTACTGATAGCTCTCTCCTGTATTTCAGAACTGTGTTTTTCTCATAATGCTCAGACAAGAGGGTCAGGGGCTAACAGCCTAGGTCAGGGGAATGGCTGGGTGCAGCCTCTACCTACACCTGTTGTTCAGCTCATAGCTTGATTCATTTTCTTGAGATTTTCTCTCGGTAGCACATTTGTTTTCCCCTCCAGTTCTATCCCCTTCAGAGAACTTTGGGTCTACTTTAATACTCATGTTTACCAGGTACCAGGCACTGTTATTAGCACTTTACGAATATTATTTGTCAAACAACCTTGAGGTAGATCCTACTGTCAAGTTGGCAGTCTGTTCTTGGTGTGCTCTTGGTTGAAGAATGACCAGACTCACTAATAGCAGGGCCAGCACGAAGCAAAGTTTATTGAGGAAGAGCAAGATAGTTTTATAGAGCAAGAGCAAGATACATTCACCACAGACAACAAATGGGCCCCCTGTCCCCTGTTATGGTCCAGGGTCCTGTTTTACATTATTTGGATTGCACCCTCCTCGTGGTTTAAACTTCAAATTAAAAAAAATAAAAACCAAAAAACAAACTTCATCACTGAACTACTTTGATGGATAGTTAATGACATGATAATTAGCTTTGGGTTACTCTAGGTCATTTTCCAGACCCTATTGTGCCTGGGCTGCCTGGCCCAGGGACTGGGGAATTTTCTGCATTCTTTTGCAGATTGGCAGGGCATTCCTCCTTCCCCCAGGTGTGGCAATTGCTCAGGGCAGGATCAAGGTGGGGCAGCACTAAGGCAGGTGCCTCCCCCATCTTTCTTCCCCAGGTGTGGCAACTGCTGGAGGCAGCACCAAGGCGAGGCACCACCTTTTGTCCTTAGGATAGCTGGAGGTCCCTCACTACCTACCACTAGTAGTAGCAAATACCCTTTTACAACTGAGGAAACTGAGGCAAGTAAGTTGCCCTAAATCATAGCAAGCGGTAGAACCAGGCTTCAAACCAAGCGTTTTGGCTCCAGAATAAAACAATAATTTTATTCTAGATTTTAATAAAGGCAAGCAGTAGGAGGCATCCTAAAGTTAAGAAAAACTCATGGAAGCAAAACTTTTGGTTGAGAAATTCAATTCATAAACTTATTTTTTTGAAGTGAATTTGGGGAATAGTCTTTACTATCTATACTTCATATTTTCCGCCACCTGTACAGATACCAGCCTGGTCCAATCAACCATTATTCCTTGACTGAGTTATTATTGCATCAGCAGCCTAACTGGTCTTTCTTCTTCCTTTCTCTCTACAAGTGATTTCTCTACGCAGTCGTGACTCTTTTCACAATTCTGCTTTGGGTCTGTCTAAAATCCATATAAGGCTTTTCATCTGACTCAGTAGTCTTAAATGAGTACTCCTGGGGTACTCCAATGGAGGAAATTTTTCTAAGGGGTGCATAAGGATAGTTTTAAGGGAATTAATCTACTACATGTATATACGTGTATATACACATAGTTTTTATTTAAATTTTTTTTATTTCAGCATATTACAGGGGTACAAATGTTTAGGTTACATATATTGCCTTTGCCCACCTGAGTCGGAGCTTCATACATAGTTTTTAATGCAGTGCTTAAGTGTATAAAAATGAAAAATGGAATTCATACAGGATATCTCATTCTAGCAATGTTGTATGCACTCAAGCCTACATGGACTAATTGGGAAAACAAAAAAGAGTCTTAGCCATTTCATTAAAACATTCCCGAAACTTTATTTTCATGTTCAATATTTAACAAAATATAATATTTTTATGTACTTTAAAAACAGGCGACAGTCTTAAACCACTTTAGTGTTTACTTTTCCATTAGATTTAAAAATGCTACAAATGTCAGTATTGAGAAATGTCAGAAATTACACTTTGCAACTATTTCAATCTATGAAAAATTTTGGAGTCAATTGATAATACCTGAGAGAAAATAATTTTCCAAAACTCTTTTAAAGGGCACAAAAGTTAAAACAAATTGAAGGCTGTTTCCGTACACGACCTGGCCCCCTTAATAATTCTCTGACCTCATATCCTACTACTCTCTCCCTTGCTCAAGCCACGCTAGCCACACTGTCTCCTCGCTAGCTGTTCCTCTAACAAGCCGAGAAGCCCTGTTCGCCTCAGGGCTTTCCACTTGCTATTTGTTCCTCCACCAGGAACGCTCTTCTGCCAGACAGGCTCCTTCACCTGATCCACAGAGGCCTTCTTCAGTCATCTCTGATCCCTTTACCCTGCTTATTTTTTCTTCACATAGCACTTACTGTTCCCTAGAATATATATATTTATTGTCAATCTTCCTCCATTAGATTGTAAATTCCTTGAAGGTACAGAGCTTTGTTCTCTGTTGTCATCCAGCCTATCTAAAACACTATCAGACACATAATAAAGAGGTCAGTAAATATTTTTGAATGAATAAATGTTTGCACGTGGTTAAGGACTTACACCAGCTCACCGATAAATTTTTTGGCAACAGTGATAAGACCGAATCCCTTCACGATCCCAGCAAACAAACACTGCACTAAATAAAATCTTCCAAATGCTTGTTTTACAAATAAAAAGACAACCCTTTCTGTAAGCTGCTATTACTGATATTGTTAGGACATTTGTCACCCAGCTCACGCTAGGAAACGTAAGTGGGACTCTCAGAAGGACAGCATATTGTTTAGATCGGTGCCTCCCCAAATGGACACATGTTAAAATCAGCTCAAGTGGCTTTTCAGCATCCATCAGCCGTCTCCCCTACTTCCTAATTCAGGTCTAGGGTGTAGGTAGCTCTGGCATCTGTGCTTGAAGAACCCCCCAGTTGATTCCAATATGTAGCAATTTGAGAATCACCTTAGAAAGCTAAAAATACTGTTAAAGAGTTTCTTCCTCACCCGGCCTTTCCAGCCTATTTCTGGTACCCAGCTCAAACAAAACGAAACTCTACTTTGCTGCTCCCCCAAGCCACAGCCCACGAAGGCGGCCAGTTAGTGCGCAGCACAGAAACCCAGGAGGCCCCGGCATCCGACCGCGCGGCAGGTGAAGCTTCCTCGGAGACGCGCTCGCCGCTGAGAACAGCGCCGCCGGGAGACGCTTGCTCAGGCAGGAGCCGGCCCAGGCCTTCGACCCTTCCACTCTTTTCCGTCCTCTTTCCGCACCACCGCTGCATCAGAGTTTACAGTCACCCGCAATCAAAGGCCGTCCACCATCAAGGGCCTCTGGTTTTAAAAGCTCCTTTCGAGCTAAACTGCCGCGGCACCGACGCGAGGAACCGGGCCCGGAGGCCGGCACTGGAAGCAGAGACGGCTCCGTGCCCGCGCACCGAGTTCCCGCCTCCCTCTGGAAAACGTCGGTGCGTACGTGCGCGCACCGCGCCCGCTCTCCTTCAAACGCTCGACGCGAGGGCGGGGGCGCCGTCTGCGCGCGCGCTCTCGTGGGTTCGCTCCCTTGCTCGCTCTCGGCGGCCGCTCTCGCTGCGGCTGCGGTTGGGGCTGGGGGCGGCGGCGGCGACGCGGGCGGCGGGCGGCGCGGGGCGGTCCGGCGGGTTCAAAGAGGAAAACATGGCGGAAAACAAAGGCGGCGGCGAGGCTGAGAGCAGCGGCGGGGGCAGCGGCAGCGCGCCGGTAACTGCCGGGGCCGCGGGGCCCGCGGCGCAGGAGGCGGAGCCGCCTCTCGCCGCGGTGCTGGTGGAGGAGGAGGAGGAGGAAGGCGGCAGGGCCGGCGCGGAGGGCGGCGCGGCCGGGCCCGACGACGGGGGGGTGGCCGCGGCCTCTTCGGGCTCGGCCCAGGCTGCCTCAGCCCCTGCGGCCTCAGTGGGCCCTGGAGTTCCTGGAGGGGCACTATCGACGCCGGCCCCAGCTCCAGCCTCGGCTCCCGCTCCGGGTCCCTCGGCGGGGCCGCCTTCTGGACCGCCAGCCTCGCTCCTGGACACCTGCGCCGTGTGTCAGCAGAGCTTGCAGAGCCGGCGTGAGGCGGAGCCCAAGCTGCTGCCCTGTCTTCACTCCTTCTGCCTGCGCTGCCTGCCCGAGCCTGAGCGCCAGCTCAGCGTGCCCATCCCGGGGGGCAGCAACGGCGACATCCAACAAGGTGAGCCGGAGGTCCTGCCCGACGTCTGGGCCGCAGGGGATTTGTGGAGTCCAGAAGGATCTGGGGACGGAGTTGCTGGGGCTGCTCCGACCGGCGCGATCCTGAGGGTCTACGGGTGAAAGACGCGGCCCCCAGGACAGTTTCCAGGGAGGCTAGACCGCACGAGATACGGGGAGGTTGAAGGGAGGGGCGCCGGCTGCGAGAGGCTGGGGGAGGGGACACTGGCTGCGAGGGAGGTTTGTGGTGTGCAGATACAGGCCGGGTGCTGGTTCTGGGGCTGGTGGACCCCGGACGGTGAGAGAAGACAGGGTGTGGGCAACCCGTTGCGAGAAGCGTTTTGGGTGGAAGGGACCGGCCAGGAGAGGTGTTGAGGGAGTAGGGAAGAGGTAAGGGCTGTGAGGATGCATTGCTCTGGAGGGAGGGGACTTGGCCTCTTCACAGTTAAGAGAAAGGACTACGGATTTAATGGAGGTGGATAACAGACGTTGGAAAGCTTGGGGCCAAAAGAAGGCTCCTGGTAGAAAATTATTTTAAAATGACATGGGGAAGGAGGAGCTCAGGAAGTGAGAATAAGCGAGGGGCCTGCAAGGTTAGGGAACATCCTAAGGTTTGGGGAATGAAGGAGGAATGAACTTTGGAGGAAACTGGGAGGTAGGGGGAGCTGGGCATGAATTTGTTTCAGTTTATTGTACGTTAATGAGCCCTTAGTGTTTGGGCACTGGGCTAGGGTTGAATAAAATACTCAGTGAGGATCTCGTTCACAGTGTAACAGGGAAATGTAACGTGCAGCAGTGGAAGTCCTGGGGGAGGACAATGGTTGTGGCACAATGGAGGGAAGGTCAGGGGAACCTCACGGAAAAGAAATCCTGGAGCAGGTTCTTGAAGGGTGAATACCTCAGTGGGTTGGAGGGTATTCAGGACATAGGGCACTTTATGCATCGCTGGAATTAAAGAACGTGTAAGGTGATTGGTGGCAATTAGAGTGGATCGATGGGCTGAATAGGTGAGGGGCCCACAATCCCTTTTCTGAAACCTTTGGGACCAGATGTGTTTTGGACTTCAGAACATTCTGGAATTTTTCTTTTTCCTAGAAAGGTCACTTAGGTAATATTTTAGCGGGGTCAGGGTTAATAGCTCTTTATCAAATACATTAATGTTTCTGCATCAAAACACATGAATATCACACTAATGGGATAAATGGACAATAAATAGCCTCCTGAAATTCAGAGGGGGCTTTGTTGCAAACTTACGACAAAACTTAAAATTTCAAAGCTTTGGAATTTCAGAATTGCAGGTAAGTGATTGTAGATCTGTACTAACGGTTTTGGAATTATTTTGTAGAGTGTATTCTATGCAATGTGGACTAAAGGGCATTCTTTAAGGGCTTTTATATCAAGAGGATAAAAGGACCGGATCTGTGATCCAGAAGGATCACTTGGGGCACTTGAGGAATGAGGGAAGGGGCAAGGCTGGAGGCAGAGAGATCAGTGAGGAGAATCTTGGCAGTTTTCTAGGTGAGAAATTTCTCAGTTGGACGGGGTAATGAAGAACTGATACCAGGTATTATAGAAGGAAGCATTTTGGCATGGTAGAATTTGGATGTCTGCTTTGCCACCTCCTACTTATGATTGGACAGATTAACTTTTCTTAGCCTCAGTTTTCTCATTTGTGAAACAGGCAAAAGTACCTAGCTCACAGGATTATTGAGAGAATGAAGTGAAGATAAAATACGTAATGTTCCTGCCCTTGACTAGTCTTAAAAATATGTATGTAATGTAAAGTGATTAGTACACAGTGGTTACTAAAGAAATGGCATCTAGTTTATTGGTAGTAACTAATTGTAAGTGGCGATGGGAATGGAGGTAGAGTGGGGCATTTAGACTGGTGTGATGGAGACAAATGAGTAAGCTGAATTCCAGGTTTCTTTTTTGGGGGATGTCAATGCTATTAATGCAAATAAAGAATTCAGGCACAGAAGTAGGGGTAGAGGGAGGATGTAATGATTTCAGTTTTGGATGTTTTGGTTTGAAGTATTATTGGGATATACAGGTAAGAATGCTATGTTAAAGAATAAGGTTTTGGTTGATGGAGACACTAAGTGATAGTGGATGTGTAGAGGATAACTGTTCTTGGCCCCATAAGCGTAGTAAGACACTTGAGATTCAGTGTTCTTTTGGAGATACCTGTGTTAGGCGAGAGATTTAGAGGCAAATTGCAAGATGCAAATTGTGATTCATGTGGCTGTGAGGGACTGAGGTTATGAAATTGGCTCTCTGAAATTTATGTAGAAAAGAGAATAATAACCTGTAAATTCCCTTTTCATTTCTTCATCCTTTGTTTTAGAACTAGGAGAAATAAATGGAAGGAACTAAATACTGTCAGTGTTAAGTAATGTTGCTTTCTAACCAGTATATACAGACAGTATATATAGGACAAATTGAGTCTGGAATCTACCATGTTTTTAAGGTAGGGAGTCTAGAAAATAATTTGTTAGTATTAGTTCCTATATGTACGCTTTGCTTTGCTTTTTAAAAAAGAGAACAAGCTATGTTGGAGAGAACACTGGATTTGGAATCAGGAAACATAGTTCTGCCTACTTAACTCTAAAGGAGGTTCATACTGTTTTAGTATTTCAGTTTCTCTCTAAAATGTAGCTGATAGCCTTTCACTTAGATCTCACTAAGTCAAATTAAACAGGCTGAGTGCAGTGGCTCACTCCTCTACACTTTGGGAGGCCGAGGCGGGAGGATAGCTTGAGGCCAGGAATTTGAGACCAGCCTGGGTAACACAGCAAGACCCCTGTCTCTCCAAAATATAAAAAAATTAGCCGGGCCTAGTGTCATCCACCTGTAGTCCCAGGTACTCGGGAGGTTGAGGTGGATCACTTGAGCCCAGGAGTTGGAGGTTACAGTGAGCTATGGTTGCACTACTGCACTCCAACCTGTGCCACAGAGCGAGACCCTGTCTCAAAAAAAAAAAAAGTAAACAAAAAAAAATAATAATGTGAAAATGTTTTATAACTGAAATACTTCGAAAATGCAAGGTATTGAACAACCTCAGATTTCATCTTCTCTTGTCTGGAGAACTGTAGCTGGTGATTTTAATCCACCTTCTTTCTCAAGTCGTTTTGAAATGATGAGTATAGTGCCCTTCCTTCTAACTGGCCTTCTTTCTGATTCTCTTAATACACTCACACACTTCGGCTGTTCCCTGTAGATTGATGGTTCTCGGAGTGTGGTTCCTGGACCTGCAGCATCAGCATCATCTGTGACCTTGTTAGAATTATAAATTCTTGGGCCCCACTCCAGACCTCTGACGGCAGTCTGTTTTAACAAGTCCTCCAGGTGATTCTGATGCACACTTAAGTTTGAGAACCACTGATCTTGAATGAAGGACTCCTTACTTCAAACGTTGTCTCCTCAGAAAGACTTTATTTGGTTACTCATTTTAAAGTAGTCCTCCAGGTCCCTCTCTGACATACCATTTTTTTCTTCACAGCCAAGCTAAAATCCACAATGTTTATTTTTGTTTACTTGCTTGTCTCTCATTTTGCACTAGAATATTGTATTATAGAATGAATGTTTAATAAATAGCTTTTGAATGAATAAGAATCACCAGGAGAGCTTATTAAACTGTTAATTTGGGAGCTTTTTCAGAGACTGGTTCAATTGATTTGGGGGTAACTCCATGTATCTGCCTTTTTAACAAGTACCTCATGTGATTCTGATGCAGGTGGTACCTGCATCAGAGAAACATGGACTTAAATGGAGGAAGTCTGATCTCTTTACTTGGAGTATTTGGAAAATCAAAATAGATAAACTAGTTAATATTTGTTGAATTTCAATAGTGAGCTTTTTAAAGTGTTTTTGTAAATTTTTTGGTGCTTTTTCAGGTTTGAGACAGAAAAGCTATCAGTAGCCAGTGTATATAAATGTATAATGTATTAGTAAAAATACAAATTTATGTTGATGCATCTGAATGAACTCTCAAATGAGACTTTTGTAGTTGGGCATATCTAAGATAGCACAATGATGTGGCTGAAGAACTGGATTGGTATAAGTTGCATTGGGTTCTGTTGTTAATTAGCTGTGTAACCCTTGGGCAAGGCACCTAGGCAGCCTCCGGGTCTTCTGTAATATGAAGAGGCTGAGTTCCTGCACAGTTAAATTCTATGATTCTGTTGTCTTTTATGCCAACTTTCTGCATCTTCATAAGTTTAATATTATAGTTTGTGGGAGTGATGGAAGGATCAACATGGAAAAATCATTTATTTCTGAATTCTTCAACTTACTGTGAAAAGTCTGAGATGCAACAATCATATGGTAAGTGGGAGGGAAGACCTCCGAGTGTGAAGAGCACCTCCTCATTGTGTCTTTGTCTGCTCATCACAGACCCTGCCGAGCCACTCTGGGGAGTCTTCTGTTTGAGCACTTGGAAGTTCTTGTCCCAGGAGTGCATACATGTACTGTGTGGCAGCTCTAGCCTCTGTGTGACTTTTTGGGGACTCTATAGGTCCTACTTTCTCTGCCCTATTTGACAGAAACAAGCTCGACTTTTTTGTAGTGCCATACCAGCAACCAGTCATTAAAGATATGTCAAAGAAAATGGAAACACTTAATTTTTAAAAATTTTTTTTTCCTTGAGGACCCAGGGGATGGCAGGGCACTGCTGGCTGAAATGCTTTTTAGCAACTTCTAGCATTGTGGTCAGAGTACTGAATTCATTTTTGAGCTCTACCATTTACTACTTGAATGACCATGGATAAGTCACTTAACATCCATAAATTGGGAGTAATAATTATGTCTACTCCATAGTGTTATTATGAGAATTGCATGAGTTAATACATTGTAAAATAATACTTATTGGGAGCTTACATGAGAAACCCCCAATGCATTGCAGTATTATTATATTCAGTCATCTTCTAGTTGTTCTTCATTCTTTGTAACTACCTCTAACTCATAGTAAACGGGAAGAAGAGGCAGGGGGGTAAATTATTGGCAGTATTCTAGGCTTTTCTGAGATGTACTGTTGTGTACAGCATGCCTGATAAGTCATTTAAGTTCCCAAACTCTACAGCTACCTAGAACTTATAATGTAAAAACTTGTAAACTAGTGTCCTAAATTCTAGGTCCTTATAATTAATGTCTAGTATCTGTACATCAAAAATTCTAGTTAGGGGAATATTTAGGGGAATTTAATTTCCTCATATATACTCCTTGGTGGACCCTAAGTGAGAATATGTTAAAACAGTGATTTTCAAAGTGTAGTCCACAGAATGGGGGTAGGGGTAATGACAGTGGTGTCTTTGTCCCTGAGACCCTTTAAGGAATTCACAAGGTTAAAACTGTTATTCACTTATTTGTTATTTGCCTTATTCATTGTGCTGACATTTGTATAATGGCGCAAAAGCAATGATGGGTAAACTGCTGGCATCTTTGCATGAATTAAGATAGTGGCTCCAAGCCATACTAAAAGTCATTGTATCTTTATCACCACACACTTAGAGTAAAAACAAAAATAAAACCCAAAAAACTATGCCACTTTGACTTAATGTCCTTGATGAATCAGTAAAACTTATTTTGATCATTAATGTTCTATGTGATGAAATGGGAAATGTACATAAAGGGCTTCTGCTGTAGATTGAAGTGCAAGAAGGAAAGTACTTGGGTAGTTTGGGTTCCAAGCTGAATTGGCTGCTTTTTTTCATGGAAAAGATTTATTACTTGAAATAATGATTGACTCTGGTTTTTAGGTATGTATGGGTTTTCAGCAGCCATTTTCTCAAAAAATGAATGAATTGAGTCACTTGTAGAAGAACAACTGACATTTTATGTTGCCAGTGATAAAAATTGAGATTTTAAATGAAAATTAGAATTTTGGAAAACTTGTATTTGCTGCCATGAGCTTGGCAGTTTCTCAGTATTTAAAGACTTTTCTGATGAGATGGGTAATGATATTAATGAATGTGGGGGTTTTTTGATATTGTATAATGAAATGTCAGCATTTGAAATATCTGCATAGCTTATTGAACCAATATTTTCTAAATGACCGATGCATGCTATTATAAAATCATGCATAGGAAAATTATCAAAGTGCAAAATAGACCAATAATAAATAGATTTTAATAGAGTAGTAAAATTTCATTGATAAGATTTGATATTCCACATTGCAACTGATGTTTAAGACATATATTTTTTAAGTTTTTGTGTTATATTAACGAAAAATATACACACAGTGATCTAAAAAGACTGTTAAAATATGTTCTTCCTTGGCTGGGCGTGGTGGCTCACACCTGTAATCCTAGCACTCTGGGAGGCCGAACTGGGAGGATTGCTTGAGGTCAGGAGTTGGAGACCAGCTTGAGCAAGAGTGAGACCCCGTCTCTACTAAATATAGAAAAAAAATTAACCAGTCAACCAAAAATAGAAACAAAGAATTAGCTGGGCGTGGTGGCTCGGGCTTGTAGCCTCAGCTACTGTGGAGCCTGAGGCAGAGGATCACTTGAGCCCAGGAGTTTGAGGTTGCTGTGAGCTAGGCTGACGCCATGGCACTCACTCTAGCCCAGGCAACAAAGCAAGATTCTGTCTTAGAAAAAAGAAAAAAAATAAAATATACTCTTCCCTTTTCTTAGATACATAGCTGTATGAGGCCAGATTTTCTTTATATTCTTCAAAGAAACAGCATATCAAAACAGATTAAATGCAGAAGTATATATCCAGCCATCTTCTATGAAGCCAGACATTAAAGGGATTTTTAAAATATAGCATAGTGCCATTCTTTACTAAATTTTTTTGTTTTGGAAAATGTAGTTATTTCTGATAGAATGTTATTTAAACATGTAATGAGTTTATTATTTTTAAATGAATTAATAAAATATTCATCTCAGTTATTATTTTTAATGCTGTGCATATTGATGGTCATAATCTATCTAAACAAAAGCTCTTTGTGTTCCTCAGTAATTAAGATGGTAAGAAGTCCTGAGACTAAAAAGTTTGAGACCTGCGCCCTTAAAGAACAGTGAGAAGACAATAATGTAGAGTCATTAGGTTAGTGGGAAGAATGTCAGATTGTAGAACAGTAGGATGTGGTGGATTTATACATTTATAGCCCTTCATTTTGGAGTACCTGTAACAGTTCATAAAGAGCTTGCCCCCAATAAAATGTAAAAATGAAGAAAGTACTTACTACAGAAATTGAGCTTTCATAAATAGCTCACTGTAGATCTCTTAATTTTTTTCATATTTATGACAGTTCGAGTTCCGTCACTATACTGAGGCCAGCTTCAGAGATTGGGCTCGGGGTGATGGATAAATTAACCTGTGTTTCTTCTGTGGCCACAAACTGTACTTGTACCCCTAGCCATTGTACCCAAGGGGAACTGGGAAAAAGAACAAGGATGAATAGACAAATACACCATTTTTAGAAAAATATTTAAAGCTTGTGCTCCAGTAATGGATAAATGACATGCACTATATGGCACTAATGAACAATACTTTTGAATGCTTATTATATGTGATTTCTGTGAATTAGTTGTCATGTTTTCTGTTTTTCTTTGGCTTGCATCTTTTGATTTACAAGAATTCTTGATAAATTCTGTATACTGATCCTCTTTTTGGTTATGTAAATTGAAGATTTATTCTGAGCCTGTAGCTTGATGTGGTAGCCAGCCTCTAAGATGGCCCCTTGTTCCTTGTCTCCTGGTATTCATACCCTTCAGTGATTTTCGTCCACAGTTCTTAGGGCTAGTCTCTGTGACCAAGAGAATACAACAGAATTAACGGAGACTTACGAAGCCAGGTCATCGAAGACACAGATTTTTCTTTGCTCTTTGCATCCCTTATTCTATGTGAAAAACAGCTGCCATTCTGTGAAGGCACTCTAGCAGTTCTTAAGAGAGGCCCACGTGCAGAAGAACTGAGGTCTTCTGCCAGCCTCCAGCATCAACTTGCCAGCCATGTGAATGAACCACTCGGGAGGTGGATCCTCCAGCTTGGTCAAGCTTTCAAATGATTGCAGTCCTGGCTAACATCTGACTGCCTCATTAGAGGCACTGAGCCATAACTGCCTTCTAAGTCTCTCCCAAATTCTTATCTCAGGGAAGCTGTGAAAAATTATTGTTGTTTTAAGTCATTAAGTTTTGGAGTAATTTGTTACACAGCAATAGATAACTAATACACCTGACTTTTTAGAGAGCTGTCTTTTAATGTTTAAGAATTTTAAATTTTAAATCAGTTTTTCTTTTTGTTGTTACTGTAGCTTTATAATAAGCAATAAGCTTTGTCATTAAGGTAATTTCACTGCCCTCCACATATATCTTGCTCATTTTCAAGATTATCTTTTTTTTTTTTTTCTCCTTAAAACAGAGTCTTGCTCGGTCACCTGGGCTAGAGTGCTGTGGCAGCAGCCTAGCTCACAGCAGCCTCAAACTCCTGGGCTCACATGATCTTCCTGCCTCAGCCTCCTGAGTAGCTGGGGCTACAGTTGCACACCACCACGCCTGGCTAATTTTTTCTGTTTTTAGTAGAGACTGTGTCTCGTTCTTTCTCAGGCTGGTCTTAAATTCCTGACCTCCCAGCTTGGCCTCTCAGAGTGCTAGGATTACAGGTGTGAGCCACTGTGCCTGGCCATTTTTAAGGTTATCTTGACTGATGGTTTTTTTTAGGAGCAGGGTCTTACTGTGTTGTCCAGGCTGGTCTCAACTCCTGGGAGCAAGCAGTTCTCCCTCAGCCTCCTGAGTAGCTGGGATTACAGTGGTGCACCCAGCCTTCCACTGATCTTGAACTTTTGCTTTTCTTTACATTTTAGAATTGTCTTGTGAAAGTTTGTTTGAAAAACTTGTTAAGCAGGGTGTGGTGGTATATGCCTGTAATCCCAACTACTCAGGAGGCTGAGATGGGAGGATGACTTGAGCCCAAGAGTTGGAGACTGCAGTATGCAATGATCTTGCCTGTGAGTAGCCACTGCACTCCAGCCAGGACAACATAGTGACACCCTATCTCTTAAAAAAAATAAAACTGTCAGTGTTTTTATTGGAATTGCTTTGAATATATAGATTATTTTGGGAGAAAATATCTTTATAGTATGGTGTCTACCTATTTGTAAACATAGTATCCCTCTGCATTTGCTTAAATCTTCTGTGAATCTTCTGTGTTTTTGAATAGTTATTTATCTTTTTGTTCCATAAAAGTCTTAACACATCTTTATGAGCTATTAAAAAAATTATATTTTCATTTTTAATATAAATAGTTTCTCAGATTATGTTTAACTGTTTTTACCTTTTGCTTGTTTGTTTGTTTGTTTTAAGAGATAGGGTCTCACTCTGTTGCCTAGGCTGGAGTGCAGTGGCACGATTATAGCTAACTATAACTTGGAACTCCTGGGCTCAAGCAAGCCTCCTGTCTCAGCCTCCTGAGTAGCTAGAACTATAGGTACATGCCACCACACCTGGATGATTTTTTTTTTTTTTTTTGTGGAGACAAAGTCTCACTATGTTTTCCAGGCTGGTCTCAAACTCTTGGCCTCAAGTGATCCTTTTACCTTGCCTTCCCAAAGTGCTAGGTGTTTACAGGTATGAGCCACTGTGCCTGGCCTGCTTTATTTTAATCTTTTTATTTTTTAAATGTCTCAAGTGTACTGATTTCATATTTCTATTTGATAATTTCATTATGTGAAGTTCTTGCTGTCTTACTACTACTTGATTCTGCCTGCTCTTGTTTATAGTAGGCTCTCTTGTGTTTTATAATTTTGAATTGTGAGCATATTCACCAGGGCCTTATCTCTATGAAATCTGCTAGACCTGGTTTTAGGGAACTAGCCTCCAAAGAGTATTTTGCATTTGTTTTTGTCGGATGCCACCAACACAAGAATTACTGAAGCTGATTTTTAGTTTGATGTTTCTTAAAACTGGCAGATGTTGATTAGAATTTTTATATAGGCTGGCCTGTATTTAGAAAATTTGCTCAGGAGAAAAGTTTTTTCTTTACTCTGAACCCAGCCAGTGACAGATACATTTCTTCCTTTCCATGCTGTTGGTCAGATTTATTTTTTAAAACATTTTACTATTATTTGCTTATGTAGTCTTCTGAGGGTGTAATCTCACAAGTCAGTTTTATGAAGAGGGTCTTGATTCTAATTACACAAACCCTAGGCTCCTGTGTCTTCCCCATTCTTTGTTTACTTCCTTGTTTGTTCATCCTGAAGAAGAATCATTGAGAGTATAATTTCTCAGCCTTTGCAGTTTTGAAGTTCTTTTTATACTGCTACTGAAATGATAGCTTGACCAGATATGAAATTCTACGTTAAAAATCTTTTTTCCTCAGAACTTTGAAGGCATCTTTTTTAGTGTCTTAAAGAAATCAATGTTGCCAATACTGGTCTGATTTTGCTCCTTTGTACAACTCCAGTTGGGTTTCTTTTGTTTTATTTACCTCTTCCTGGAGCATTTTAATTGCTTTAAATCTTAGATTTTTTTTTTTTACCTCTTTCTCCTCGTTTTGAAATAAGTCATGTGCCTCAGTGTTGATTTTTTTTTTTCTTCCATTTGTTTCTAAAAGTTCATTATGCTATTTAGTCTTTCAGTCTTCATTTGTAGTAAGAAAACTACAGATTTTCATAAGGTTCTTTTCCCTTCTCCCCACTTTTTTTAAACTCACTGTTTGGATGTTGGCTTTCTTGGGTTCATATTCACCCCTTTCTTTTATGTTTTCCTTCTGTTTGTTTTCTTGCTCAACTGACATTCTCAAAGATCTCCTTACTTTATCTCTAATTTTTTGTTGTTGAATTTATTTAATCAGTTATACTTTATACTTTTCTAAGAGCTTCTTGCTTAGATTTTTATAGTATTCTGATCTTTTTCTCTGGACTTAATATCTTCCTTCTTTGGGGATATTAATGTTTTTCCTCCCTGGATATTCTTCTCTTCTTCTGTTTTGATTTCTGAGTATTTTTTTTTCTTTTTTTCTTGATCTGTTTGTTTTGTAGGCTTCCTCAAGCTGTGGATGATCCTTGGTTGTCTTCCTACCTGAATGAGGAAATACAGTTCTGATTAGGGGTTCTGAGCTTGTGAGTGGTCTTGTTAATCGTTGGACATCACTTTAGATCAGGGATTGGCAAGCTGACCCATGAGCCAAAGCAAGCCTGATGCCTGCTTTTGTGTGACCTATGAGCTAAGAATAATTTTTACACTTTTAAATGTTGAAGAAAATCAAAGGAATGTTTTGTGACATGTAAAAATTATATGAAATTTAATTTGTGTTCAAAAATAAAGTTTTATTGGAACACAGCCATGCCCATTCATTTGTGTATTGTCTGACTGCTTTCATGCTACAACACAAAATGGAGTAGTTGTGACAAAGACTTTGTAATACTCTCATTGCTTTGCACTGCTTTTTGTGCATTACGAATTGCAGTGATGCAGCTATAACTTGATAGGCATATGTATGGCTGTAGCACAACATTTTAAAAAATGACCAGTGCATATCTGTCATTTCAAACAAAAAGGAGTGGATTTCAAACGTCATGTTTTGAAGGCACAGTGAAGTGTATTATTTTGTTTTGAATTAGCAAAGCATGGTATTTATTATGTACTTACATTATAGCTATGCTAGAAGAGTACACAACATGGCAGAGCAGACTAAGCACTGATTACATAATTCCCAACTCACAAGAAAGCAAAACTCCAAGAAATAGAAAAATTTTAAATGGAATATCTAATCAACAGAATTTCTTAAAAATAAAAAATAAAAACGAGGTTGTAACCAAGATAAATTTCTGAGTGGCTCATTCACTAGCCAAACAAGGAAAGCCCTCTATCTATGATGACTTAATTAAATCCTTCCCAATTAGCAAACTCTTATCTTCCAAACATTCCTTTCTTCTCATTAGTAGACCTATATTACAAAAAATTTACTAAGTTATTGTATTTTCAATTTTTTTATTGTATTTTCAATTTTGTAGATAAAAATTGTAGAAATTTGTTTTCATTTGTTATGCAACTACCTATGTAATATCCTTGATATTTATTGTCTCTTTGCCCACAAAGCCTAATTCTGATGCCATGTTCCTTGTTTGGAGTTGGTGGGACATAAGTAGGCATTGGTTGTGAATCAGGTTTCAAATAATGTGTGTACGGTCTGCCCTGTTGTCCGCAATGGATTTGGAAAAATGAGAATTTTTCAGATGACTTTTTTTTTCTTTTAAAGATATAGGATCTTGGTATGTTGCCCAGGTGGTCTCGAACTCCTAGGTTCAAGCGATCCTCCCACCTCAGCTTCTTGAGTAGCTGTAACTACAGGCATGCACCCTGCCCAGATTTCTACTTCTAACATCACAACTGCCAGAATAAGAGTTTTGGACTACTGTGGCCTATTATCCATTTGTGGTTTATTAATAGAGTGCTCATGTTCAAATTATACAGCACATTTCATTTCCCATCACTGGGGGATAGCTTAAAAACCAAACCTCACATAGTAAATACTTAAGGAAAAAACTAATGTCAGTCAGAAGATGCCCATCAGTTTTTCATCTGTAATAGAGCAGATAGGAGGATAGGGTATTTAGAATCATTGTACTGTGTTACTGTGCTTGTGAGTCTGAAGTATTGAAAGTAATAAGAGCACTGCATTTCAGCTGTCATATATTTCCTGCTGTGTGTTGTATCACCTTCATGTGTTGTGAGGTAAGGTACACAAAAGGGATATATGTAATGAACCTTGGGCCCATTGAATCTTACTGAAGAGATAAGACATTAGAAAATAATAAGACATTTTATAATAATTAACTAGTGTTCATTGAAATATGGTTCAGAAGTAGGGATTAGTAATGACTGAAATTCACTGCTTCTGTTCTAAATGTTGGTTTGGAGGTGATGATCCCCTTTCTCATGTGCATATTATATGATAGCTTTTGGTCCTTATGCTTTTGGCTATAATTTAGGCTGTTTTTTTTTTTTTAACTGTATGTTTACTATATCTGTAGGAACAGAAGGAATACAACAAGGATTAGAATTTTATAATATACATTAGACATTTATGTAACAGTTGTTTCATTTTTCAAAGAGGTTTCCCCTGTTTTCCTGTCTTTTCTGTGTTCTCAGAGCAATAAATAGTAATTACTGCTTTCATAGACAAGCTGCTCCATTGTGTTAGACAGTAATTATCTTTATGTTTCACATCATCATCATCTCCAAAAACTCTACCCTTCATTTCATGGCACAATCTCAGTAAACTGTTCCACAGTAAAATTGTACTTCACTCAAATTTGAAGAGCCCAAAGAAATGAGAGCAAACAGCAGTCAGATTCATATGAATGAAAGACCAAAGGTTTTTAAGTACTGGTTTAGTGACTATCTACTAGTGCAAACCTATTTATTCATATTATTAAAACAGCAATAATAGAAATGGAAGCTACATTAATGAAAAAGTAACTAAGTAATGAGGTCATTAAATATAACTAACTACATTTTAAATACAGATATCACGTATTTCCTGATTAGTATCAGGTAAATACCTAACCTATCCTGAATTCTATTCTCAGAAAGATCAGAGACAGTTACAAAGAAGGTACTTCATATTATCAGATCCATTTTTAAAACAATGAGATCCTTTGGGAAAATCGCTTTAGTCTCTTTTTGTCATAGATTTCTATTGGTCCTCTTGTTAGTAGTCCATTTATGTCTCCACCCTTAGGTCTACTTTGCTTTTATTTTTATCATTGGATTCTTGTATAGCTTTTCTAGGCAATATGTGACTAATAAAAGGGGAAATTAGAGGGTATATGTATGGCTCCAGGAATTTTTTATAGACCCAAAGCAGAATTGGAATGATGGTACAGGCATGCACACCCTTGTCCCAGGCCTGAGCTCCTAAATGTGAAAGTGAACCGGGGCGACTCTGAAGAGTGCAGCGGGTACAGGTGGACCGTGAGAAGGGCGGAGAGGTGGGGAGCAGAGCAGAGAGGAGGGCCCTTCTCTAGGCTAGGGCTCCGCGAGTGTGGTGGGGTTGCAGGCTGCTAAGGAACTGGAGGGCGCAAGGCACACAGCAGGAGTGTGGAGGCCAGAGCCCACACCTAGCCAGAACCTTGGCCCCCTAGGCTGTTCTTAACATCTGTGCAGTTTTCTTTTTCTGTGTTTTCCTTTCTCAATTTATGTTGTATACTTTCACGGGAGATTATCTGAGTTAATAATTGCTGAAAAGAATTAGCTATGGATAAGTTTATTTGAATCTGTTTAGACTTCCTATTCCTTGTCTGTAAAATAACATCGATTCCAAGTTAAAACTTTTTCATGTTATTTTGTTTATAAAGATCCTCTTGGGTAATGTTATCCTCATTTCTTTTTAAAACAAAGAGTAGTAAAATTATACCTAAATGTGGATCTTCCATATGGAGATAATAGCGCAGGTTTGGATGCCTTCAGGAACCAGGCAGGTAACTCTAGTCCAAGACATTGGAATTAATGAAGCTTGCCCAGTCTAAAGGCATTAAAATTAGAATTCAAAAAATATTCTGGCTAAATAATGCCAATTAGGCTGCCAGTTTTCTACGTTTGTCCTGACTCTGTAGAATCTGATTAATTGCTTTCATTTGAGTTGGATGTAATTAATTTATAATTAGTTTGATTGCATAATTTTAAAGGTTAAATTTAAATTCTTAAGTAAACTTTTCCCTTTAGAGTGTTTCAGGAAGCTATATTGTAATGGGTCAGTAAAAAGTAAGCATTATTACAATAATCAGCATTGTTTTTATAGTACTATCTAGTTGGAAAGACAAGAAGCAAATGCAAAAAAACTTTTAGATTATACATGAATTGTGTAGTCAAGTTTGGTAAGATGATTGGAATGTTGCATAGGTGGTGGTTAGGTCTCAAAGCAAGTTCACAAAAGCCTTTTTAACCTATAACTTAGGTTCCTTCAGAATTTTACTAATTCAGCACCAAACCATTTTGGTAGGTGTGTAGTGGTGTAGCATTATAGTTTAATTTGCATTTCCTTGATAACCAGTAAAGTTCAGTATTTATTTGTATGGTTATTGGCCTTGGATATTGTTTTTTGTAATGTGCCTTTTCAGATTGTGACCACATTGTTCTGCCTTTGTTTCAGTGCTTTTGTAGGATTCTTTATAAATTCTGAGTCCTTTGTCAGATATATATACTACTCTGTGGCTTGCCTAGTAATTGTATTTTAAAATGTTAAATTTATTTTAGCTTTTTACTAAGTGGTACTTTCACATTGGCTCAAAAGTTAAGTAAGTATACAAAGCTGTATACGCCTGTCCTCATCCAATTCCTATCTCCCCTTCCTATGTTCCTAACACATAACATGTTAACAGTTTATTTGTCCTTCCAGTACATCCAAGTGATATTGGGCAATGGTGCCAAATCCATTTAGTGGTAGAAGGATTAGTTTCTTCAAAAAATGGTTGGGACAACCAGATTTCCATATGCAAAAGAATGAAGTTGTACCCCTACCTCACGCCTCATGCAAATATTAGTAACTCAAAATGTATCACTAACCTAAATGTCAAAGCTAAAACCATGAAACTTAGAAGAAAACGTAGGAGTAAATCTTTATGACCTTGGATCTGGCAGATTCTTAGATATGACACCATGAGCAACAAAAAAAATGGATAATTGGATTTCATCAAAATTAAAAAAATTTTGAACATCAAAAGACATTATCAAAAATGTGAAAAGGAGACCTGCAGAATGGGAGAAAATATTTGTAAGTCATATATTGGGTAAGGACTTAGTATCTGGTATAAATAACACAACCTAATAATAAAGACAAAGAATCCAATTAAAGATGGGCAAAAAAATCTGAATAGACAATTCTCCAAAGAAGATATATGCATGGACAATAAGCAAATGAAAAAATGCTCAAGATCATTTGTTATTAAGAGAAATGTAAACAAAACCACAATAAAATACACCTACTAGGATAGCTCTAGTCAAAAAACTGGAAGGATGTGGAGAAATTCAAATCCCTGTAGATTGCTGGTGGCAATGTAAAATGGTGCTGCCACTGTGAAAACCGGTATGGTGGTTCCTCAAAAAGTTAAACATAAAATTAGCGTGTGACCTAGCAAATCTATTACTGTATACTTGTACACCCAAAATAATCGAAAAGAGGGACTCAGAGAAATACTTGCCAATGTTCATTGCAGTGTTATTCACAATAGCCAAAAGGTAGAAACAACTGTGTCCATCAGCAGGTGAATTGATAAACAAAATGTGATATATACGTGTAGTGGAATATTGGGCCATAAAAAGGAATGAAGTTCTGATACATGCTGTAAGATGAGTGATACTTACTGCAACAAGAATGAACTGTGGAAACATAAATAAAATAAGCTAGACATAGAAAAGCAGATATTATATGATTACACTTATGTGAAATATCCAGAATAGGCGCACTCATAGAGACAGGAAGTAGATTAGAAGTTACCAAGGGCTTGTGGGGAGGGAATGGGTGTTTTTGCTTAATGGATACAGAGATTCTACTTGGGATGATGAAAGGTTTTGGAAATAGATAGTGATGATGGTTGGATGGTTGTACAACATTGTGAATGTAGTCAGTGCCACACAATTGTATACATAATAGTTAAAATGGCAAATTTTATGTTATAGATTATTATACCACAATAAAAAATACCTTTAAAAATGTCAATTTTTCCTTCCAGAGGTCTTTTTTTTTTTTAAATTATTATTATTTTGAGACAGAGTCTCACTCTGTCACCGTGGGTAGAGTGCTGTGGTGTCATCGTAGCTCATTGCAACCTCAAACTCCCAGGCTCAAGTGATCTTCTGCCTGAGTCTCCCGAGTAGCTGGGACTACAGGTATGTGTCACCATACCTGGCTAATTTTTCTATCTTTAGTAGAGATGGGGGTCTCACTCTTGCTCAGGCTGATCTCTAACTCCTGAGCTCAAGCTATCCTTCCACCTCAACCTCCTGGACTACTAGGATTACAGCTACTGTGTCCGGCCCCCAGAGATTTCAAAGTCATGTTTTTTAAAACTATGTTTTATTGCATATTAAAGAATCAGTTGATCCTCATTCCTGGGTTCTGTGTTTTATAATTCACTTGCACAGCTAAAATTTATTTGAAAACCCAATATTAATAATTGCAGTACTTTTACAGTGATTCATGGTCATGAAGCAGAGTGGCAAAAAATTGGACTCACTCAACCCCCATATTCCCAGCTGAGGTCAAACAAGGAGATGCTCTACCTTTTTTCAGCTCTCATACTGTAAATATGTGTTCTTGTTGCAGCCTATTTAGTGCCATGTTGTTTTCATTTTTGTGCTTTTTGTTGGTGATTTCATTGTTTAAAATGGCCTCCAAGTGTAAGGCTGAAGTGCCCTCTAGTGTTCCTAAGTGCACAGAGGCTGTGTGTGCTTTATGGAGAAAACGTGTGTTAGATAAGCTTCATTTAGGAGTGAGTTGTACTTTGGCTGTGAATTCAGTGTTAATGAACCAACAATATATTTTAAAGTGTCTTTACATAAAAATGTTACGTATCGATTGGTTGATGAAAATACTGTGAACAGAGGCTCGCAGGAACCTCATCCTGCATTCCCTGGGAGTAATGGTTCTGTATTTGTTAATTTATTTTTTGTAGCAACTTTATGGAATATAACTACCTTAAATAATGAGACTCAACCCTATGTCAATGCAAATAAAGTTTCTCTTACATGAATGGCAACATTTCAGGATATTTATCAGTATATAGTTTCTGTATTTTTGTTTTTTGTTCTGAAGTCTATTTAATCTGATATTTACGTAGCCACTTTTTAAAAAAAGCTTGATTGATGTAATTTACTCATTTGAAGTGTACAGTTCCGTGGTTTTTAGTATATTCATGGAGTTGTGGAACCATTAACACAATCAATTTTAGAACATTTTCATCACTCCCAAAAGAAATCCTGTACCCATTAGTATTTATTACCTATTTAGTCCTAAGCCCTCCCCTGCCCCTGACCTAAGGTAACCATTAACATGCTTTGTATCTCTATAGATTTTTCTATTCTGGGCATTTCTTTTTCTTTTCTTTTTTAACATTTTTTTAATATTTAAATTATTTTTTATTTTTATTTTTTATTTAGTAGAGATGAGGGTCTTGCTCTTGTTCAGGCTGGTCTTGAACTCCTGACCTCACACGATCCTCCCACCTCAGCCTCCCAGAGTGCTAGGATTATAGGCGTAAGCCACCACGCCTGGCCTGTACATTTCTTATAAATGAAATTATGTGGTGTGTGGTCTTGTGTGAATGGCTTCTTTAAGCTTGATGTTTTCAAGGTTCATCTGTGCTGTAGCATATATCAGCAGTTCATTCTTTTTAGGCCTGAATAATATAATATACCCTTTTATGGCTGTACCACATTTTGTTTAACTATTCATCAATTGATGGACATTTAAGTTGTTCTCCTTTTTGATTATTGTAAACAATGCTGCTGTAAATATCCATGTATAAGTTTTTGTGTGAATATATGTTTTCATTTTTCTTTGATGTATACTTAGGAGTTCAATTGTTGGGTTGTATGGTAACTATATTTAATCTTTTGAGGATCTGCCTGCTATTTTCTGAGGTGGCTGTACCATTTTTCATTCTCATCAACAATATGTATGAGGGTTCCGATTTCTCCATAATTTTGCCAGAAGTTGTTATCTTTTTGATTTTAGCTATCCTGGTGGGTGTGTGGCATAGTATTTCATTGTGGTTTTCATTTGCATTTCCCTTATGGCTATTGATATTTATTACCTATTGGTCATTTGTATATCCCCTTTAATGAGATGTCTGTTCAGACTTTTTTTTCATTATTTAATTGGGTTATTTGGCATTTTTAAGTTGTTAGAGTTCTTTATATGGTCTGGATACTATGCTCTTGTATCTAATTTGCATGTATTTTTGTGGGTTGTCTTTCACTTTTTTTTTGTTTTAATCTTTTGAGACAGGGTTGCCCACTGTCACCTGGGCTAGAGTGCAGTGATGTCATCATTGCTTATTATAACCTCAAACTCCTGGACTCTCCTGATCCTCCTGGCTCAGCCTCCACAGTAGCTGGGACTACAGGCTCCATGCTTGGCTAATTTTTCTGTTTTTTGTAGAGATGGGGTCTCACTGTTTCTCATACTAGTACTTTATGGTCTTTGCAGCACAAGAAGGGTTTTTTTGCGTATGGAAAAATATAACGACCCACCGTTTTACCCATTTTTAAGTATACAGTTCATTGGCAATTATATTCAGTGTTCACAGCACAAAAATTTTAAGTTTGATGAAGTCTGATTTATATTTTTTTTGTGCTTTTGTTTTTGGTGCCATAACTGAAAAACTGTTTCCTAACCCAAGGTCGTAAAGATGTATGTATTCTTATGTTTTCTCTCAAGAGCTTTACAGTTTTAGTTCTTATATTCACGTCTATTATGCAGTTAATTTTTGTATGTGATATTTTTGTGTGAGGTAAGAGTCTAGCTTCAGTCTTTTGCATGTAGATATCTGATGTCCCTGTACCTTTTATTGAAAAGACTACTCTTGCCCCCGTTAAATTGTCTTAGCACCCTTTTGAAAATCAGTTGACTACAAACATCAGGGTTTATTTCTGGTCTTAATTTCATCCCATTGATCGATGGATCTATCCTTATGCCAGTAACAAATTGTCCTAGTAAGTTTTGAATTTGGGAGTGTGAGTCCCCATCTTTTGTTCTTTTTCAAGATTGTTTTGTTTCTTCAAGGTCCCTTGAATTTTCTTTTAATTATTCATTGCTTAGTGCATAGAAATACAATTGAATTTTATGTATTGATTTTTCACTCTGCAGCAGATTGTGAGAACATCTTCAGAGGACCATTCTTCCTACCGTAATTAGTAGAGCCACTTCAGCTTTCGTATGGTTGCTATTTGCACGATAGATCTTTTTCTACTCTTCTACTTTGAACCTATTTGCATGTTTTAGTCTAGATTTTATCTCACGTGGACAGCATTTAGTTGAGTCTTACTTTGGTTTTTAATCCAGTGTGACAAAGTCTGCCTTTTGATTGGATTGTTTAATCCATTTGCATTTAATGGTACTGTTGATAAAGTTGGATTTACACCTGCCATTTTGCCTTTTCTTTCTCTCTCTTTTTTTTAAATGCTTAATATCCCAGAAGAGAGCCTTTTCTTTCTTATATATGTCTCATAGTTTGGTAGAATTATTCTTCCATTACTCCTTTCTTCTGTGATATTGATCTCCTTTAACCCCAGACCTGCCAGTTGTTGTTGTTTGCTCTTTTATTTGTTTAGGGACTTGGCTGGGTCATTTTTGTGAAGTCTTTTTGGGACTTACAGTGTGAAGTCTCTGATGTCTCTTCTCAAAGGACAAAGCCTTGGACATGTGTAGTTATCTTGGGACATAGTGGTTTTAGCAGGGTTTTTTGGACTGTTTCCTTGATCTCTGTTAAGCT
Organism: Avahi laniger; assembly: GCA_963575035.1. NCBI lineage: Eukaryota > Metazoa > Chordata > Mammalia > Primates > Indriidae > Avahi > Avahi laniger. Next base: position 4,971 of record CAUYSK010025705.1, on the reverse strand, counting down.
TTCTACCTCTGTTGGTATAATACCGAGCTGTTAGGTTCTGCTAATTGTGTGATTACTCTTTTGTTTTTGACAGTTCCCTGGGGCACAAATTTTTCCATAGTCTGTCCTAATTAAATTCAGTTTCCTTCTCCCTCATGGTAGTTTTTGAGGTTAGTCTTTGAGATTTGTTTTGACCCAATGAGGCTTCTTTTTGGATGTCTCTTTCCTTGGTTTTCTCTGTAATCTAGCTCTCCTGTGGTTTAGATTGTTCTCATGGAGCTACTGGCTTCCTCTTAATTGTTTGCCACCAAAATTTCCACTCTTTTTAAGAGTACTCTTAGGCTTGAAATTTCCCACACCATTCCAAATAGTTTCCTAGGGAAGAGTTTCACAGCTCTTTGTCCAGAGAAGAGATAGGTCATAAGAACAAATTATTTGAGCCACTCCACTGCTCTGGAGCTGTAGATGGGGACAGTGCCCACTTCTTGGGGTGACATGAGCAGGGTATTGGGTGGGGGGCGGCAGCCTCTGGGCTTGCCTATCCTAGTGTGGCTCCTCTGGCCTACAGATGAGCTACCCTAGCGTTCTTTTGCGTGATGTGCCTGGGATAAAACCTTTGCTATAGGTGCTAGGGTTGGGTAGAAGAAGGGAGCTAGCTCCTGACCTCTAGCCACACTGCCTTGAATTTAGGATTTATAGTCCTGAGCTGGGTGGGATGAGAAATGGTGGTGGCCTTCCCCCTCCTGAGGAAGATATTACAATCCTTGACTTGGAGCCAATGGAAGTGTTGCTTTCATCATGCCAGATTGGTGGGGGAGGGAGGGAGTGGCTACAGACTAGCTGTTTTTACCAAGATTTAGTAGGCTTTTCTTGAATAAATGATTATTTATTTGCTGCATGCCCTTGAGTGTTCCAGAGAATTTAAATGGTTGTGTAATATCAGTTTTGGTCATTTCTCTGGGGAGGAGTCTGCGGAACTCCTGCCACCACCTTTCCAGAATTTATCTTCTTGCTTTTTAAAAGATTGTTTTCATGGTATGTCTTTTTCCATCTACTTTCAATCTCTTTTTGTCATTGTGTTTGAAGTTTCTTGCAGGTAGCATAGTGTTGGATTATGGTTTAATTTTATTCACTCTGCCAGACTTTTTTTAATTCATGCATTTAGGAGTTTTTAGGTGTATTTATGGTAATTCAGTGTATTTAAGACAATTATTGTTGTGTTATGGCTTAAATTTGCCATTATTTTCTATTTGTTTTGTCTTTCTCTTTTCTTGCCTTCATGTGAGTTAAACATTTTTTTTAAGATTCTATATTTATTTATGGTGTTTTTATATAGTTTTATATAGTTTATATAGTGCTTAGAATAGTTTCCTAGTGGTTCTAGATATTGTAACATTTATTTATAACTTATAGTTTGTTTGTATTGACATTTTACCATTTGACTTGAAGTATAGAAACTTCTATTTAGGTCCCTTTGCCCTTCTTAGGTATAAAGAGGCCTAAATGATTGTCTTTAAGTTTTCCTCCATACAGCACCAGATAGCATATATACTCTTAGTATCAGCCATCACATATGATTTAAGAACCCCATGAGATGAAGTCTATTACATTTACCCTCACTTTTAACCATTCCATTGTTCTTGTTTTCCAAAGATCCAAGCTTCCGTCTGTTAGCATTTCTTCTCTGTTATAGTGAATTTCCTTTAGCCATACTTTAAGGGTAGGTATGTTAGCAACAAATTTTTATAGTTTTTCTTCATCTGAGAATGTCTTTAGTTCTCTTTCATTCCTGAAAGATATTTATTGAATATAGAACTTGTAGTTACCAGTTCTTTTCTTTGAGCCTTAGAACAATGTTGAACTATTTTTTCCTGATCTGCACAGTTTTATGCGAGAAATCCAGTGTCATTTGAATTAATGTTCCTCTTTAAGTAAAGCAGACATTGGCTGTTTTCAAAATACTTTTCTTTGTTTTTAGCTTACAGAACTTTATGATGTGTCTTGGTGTGGATTTTGTTATGTTTTGCTTATTTGGTTTTGTTTATTTAGCTTTAACTCAGCTCTTTGAATTTGTAGGTTTATGTTTTTTGGCAAATTTGGAGCATTTTCAGCCATTATTTTTTTGAATACGTAAAAAAAACATTTATTTATTTTTTTTTTTTTTGAGGCAAAGTCTCACTCACTATATTGCCCAGGCTGGTCCTGAACTTCCTGGTCTGAGGTGGGAGGGTCGCCTGAGGCCAGGTGTTCCAGACCAGCCTAGACAACATAACGATACCCTGTGTCTATAAAAAATTAGCCAGGTTTGATGGTATGCAACAGTAACCACAGGTGCTTGGGAGGCTGAGGCATGAGGATTGCTTGAGGCTGCAGTGAGCTATGATCATGCCACTGCACTCCAGCCTGGATGGCAGAGCAAGACCTTGTTTGTCTTTAAAAAGATTTTTAAAAATTAGCCTGGTGTGGTGGTGCATACCTGTAGTCTTAGCTATTTCAGAGGCTAAGATGGGAGGATCAGCTTGAGCCCAGGAGTTCGAGGTCAGCCTGGGCTGTATAGTGAGACCCTTTCTTTTAAAAAAAAACTACTTTTTAAGTATCTTACTTAGTCTCTTTTCTCCTGGAACTCTGAAATTCTGATGATAGGAATGTTAATGTCTTATTGTTTCACAGGTTCTTTTTTTTTTTTTTTTTTTAAGACAAAGTCTCGCTCTGCTGCCCTACGTAGAGTGCTGCGGCGTCAGCTTAGCTCACAGCAACCTCAAACTCCTGGGCTCAAGCAGTCCTCCTGCCTGAGCCTTCCGAGTAGCTGGAACTATAGGCATCCACCGCCACACCCGGCTAACTTTTTTTTTCTGTTTTTAGTTGCCCAGCTAATTTTTTTCTGTTTTTAGTAGAGATGGGGTCTCGCTCTTGCATAGGCTGTTCTCAAACTTCTGACCTCAAGCAGTCCTCCTGCCTTGGCCTCCCAGACTGCTAGGATTATAGGCCTGAGCCACTGCACCTGGCCAGGTTCTTGAGACTGTTTTCTTTTTTTTTTGATCTATTGATTTGGCCTGAAGTTTAATAATTCTCTTCTCTGTCATCATCCCTTGAATGTTGAGCCCATTTATCAAGTTTTTAAATTTTGGTCATTGTATTTTTTAGTCCTGTAATCTCCATTTGTCTTTTTTCTATAACTTTAATTTCTTTGATACTTTCTACTTTCATTTGTTTCAAGGGCATATGTAATTGCTATCTGAAACATTTTTATAATGGTTCCTTTAAAGACTTTGTCAGATATTTCTAAAATCTGATTCATCTTGATGTGCACATGTATTGATTGTTTTTTATCAGTTATGATTTTCCTGGTAGTATGACAAGAGATTTTATGAGTACGTTGTGGCTATTTTGGATATTTTATTTCTGAGATTTGAGATCCTGTTTAATCTTCCTTTTTAGCCAGCAGTCTTTCTATTGAGGTGTAACATAATGATTAGGGGGGCATGTATGTTAAGCTTCCTCTTTGGCCCTGATACTTCCCTGGCAGAAGACTACTGACTTTCACTGCCTTGTTGCCGATGGGTGAGATGCAAGTTGTCATTCGCCATTGGTATTTCCTGATGAAGTGGGGTACCAACTCATACCACTTTGTTGCTTCTGAGTTAGGGTTCTAGCACAATTCTGTTGTGCCTCGGATGCCAGGGAGGGAGGAAGCATAAATCATAGGGCTAACTCACACCACCGATTGCTGCAGAGTAGGATGGTGTCTCAGTTCTCCAACTGTGACCTTATCATACTAGGGAAAGGAATAGGAAGTGAAGTGATGACGTGCCTGGCCTCCTACCACCTTGTTCCTTCTTGTTCTTGGCGGGTGGAGGTAGAAGTTCAGCTCCTTACCACTCCCCACTGATACTGAGGGGTAGGAGGTTTGTTTTAGTAGTTTAGGTCAAAGAACCATGAAGTCTTCAATTAAGGTCTCCTTTAGTTATGACTCCCCAGGAGTGAAAATATTGAGGAGCTCTTTGGGTTCTAACATTTTACAGATTATAGGTGTGAAACTGTAGACTCATGACTCACTAAACTCATGCTTTTAATTCCTATACTGGGCAAGACAGTGCTAGATGATTTCTGCTCTCAGGAGTTTGGAGTTTGAGAGACTTGAATAAACAATAATTTTAAAGATGAAAGGGATGACCAATAATTAATTCTTACAAGTGAAACAATTTGCAGGTCAGAGAGTCTTGAAAGTTATTTAGCTAAGATACTTTTCAGCCAGTTCAATTTTTAAAAACTTTTGAAAAATAAAACATGCATGTGGTTAGAATTTCAAACCATACAAGAGGATAGATAGTGAAAAACTCATTTAAATCCATAAATTTCAAAACTATGAACTTCTGACTATATGATCTTTATCAGAAAATTTAAAACAACACCCTGATTAGGAAGTTCTTAAGAGACTATGGGAAATCTTGTCAGGTAGGCCTTACTTCAAAATAAGACATCTTTATGCAAACTAAGTTAAGTATGTTTTTATTTAGCAAAACTGCCTCCTTAACATCTTTTCTTGAATGACCCAGATGCATCTCAAATTTACTGTCTCTAAAATTGAACTCATTGCAACAGTTTCCAAACCACCTCTTAAAAAATTGGAGCACTCATCTCATTGCTCCAATTTCCTAAGCCAGAAACTTGGGAACATTTTTACCTCCTCTTCTAATACTCCTCTGCTCCCTAGTGTGAAGTTTTTTTGTGATATTTTGTCTGTGATGTTTTTGTCTTATTTCTTTGGCAACAGAGTAATAATATTGGCCCCTTAAAGTGTCTTGTTTTCTCCTGCATTTTCTAGAGTTTGTGTGAGATTTGTTTTATTTCTTTTTTTTTTTTGAGACAGAGTCTCACTCTCTTGCCTAGGGCGAGTGCCGTGGCGTCAGTCTAGCTCACAGCAACCTCAAACTCCTGGACTCAAGCAATCCTACTGTCTCAGCCTCCCAAGTAGCTGGGACTACAAGCATG
>CAUYSK010025703.1:0-20179 GCA_963575035.1 Avahi laniger | reverse complement strand
TTGGCTCCAGTAACCAAACTGTGTGAGGGCAGGTGCTGGGCAGGCAGACTCCGCACCTGCAGCATTTTTCAGAGGAGCAGATGGTGGTGGCGGGTGCGGTGGGGACGCTGCAGCAGCGGGTGACACAGCAAGCCATGGCGTCGGGAGTCTGTGGTTTATATTGGTTTGATTGAAAAGAAAGAGGCGGCTTCTGAAGTGTGAATGTCTCTCCTTGCTCTGGGCTCTTATATACCCTCTCCAGTGGGTGTTGGAGCAGCCTGAAGGCTTCTTTCCTGGTTCTTGTTTATGTTAGTGTACCCATTATTCTTAATTGGTTTGACATTTAGATGCCTGTAAAGAGTCTCTATTTTCCTAATTAACTTTTATTTGAGTTCATTGCTAAATCTGAACTGATTACTCTTGCTATTTGTCACTGGAGCACAAACTTTATGAGGTCCCACCAAAGGCTTCTGCGATTATAATTCCAACACCAGCCCTGCTGGGGATTACTGCATGATGGCAGATCTGTAATATGTGGGTCTTCTCCCCACTGTGGTTCAGTTTTTTTTTTATTTCAGCGTATTATGGGGGTACAGATGTTTAGGTTACGTATGTTGCCCTTTCCCCCCCCACCAAGTCCGAGCTTCAAGTGTGTTCATCCCCCGGATGGTGCGCATCGCACTCTTTGTGTATGCATATACTCTCCCCTCCTTCCCCCTTCTCCTCCCCCCTGTCGGACATCCAATAGATGTTATTCTTATATGTGCACTTATGTGTTGATCAGTTAATACCAATTTGATGGTGAGTACATGTGGTGCTTGTTTTTCCATTCTTGAGATACTTCACTTAGTAGAATGTGTTCCAGCTCTGTCCAGGAGAATACAAGAGGTGCTATATCACCATTGTTTCCACATCTTTGCAATCGTGAATTGTGCTGCTATGAACATTTGGGTGCAGGTGTCTTTTTCTTAGAGCGACTTTTGTTCTTTTGGGTAGATGCCCAGTAATGGGATTGCTGGATCAAATGGTAGATCTACTTGTATCTCTTTAAGGTATCTCCATATTGCTTTCCACAGAGGTTGCACTTGTGGTTCAGTTTTTATTCTCTTTATCTTTCTCTGTACCAGTTTGTCAGATAAAGTATTTTTATTTTAAAGAGTTGAACTTAATTTTAGCGACTTGCTTTGAGCTCTGAGGCTTTTGAAGATCAAAATTACATTAATGTGGAGAAACAATGTTTGAGAAATATGGGCAAACTTTTAAAAAACACTTATTATTCCAGTTTTTACTATAAGATATTATATATTTACATTAAACGTTTGGAAAATAAAGTGTAAAGAAAACAACTTGTCTATAATCTTATTGCCACGAGAAATTCCCTATTAATATTATATATGTATTTCCATTTAGTAATTTTTGTATACATTCATTTATCATTTTATCACATTACTGGAATAATATTGTACATAGGTTCTGTAATGTGCATTTTTACTTACACATATATATTTTCATTATTTTGTATTAAGTATATTTGATAATGTTACTTTTAATATTTCCTACTAATTATCATATCTTTACACTCCTGAGTTACTTAAAAATTTCATATTATTAAGCATTTCGGTTATTTTCAACTTTTCTCTATAATCATTGCAAAAATAGGCAGCACCTGTGGATGTAAATCTTTGTACACGTTTCTGATTATTTCAGAAACAGAAATAATTATTAGGTATAATTATAGGGGCAAATGTCAATGTTCAATATTTTTAAGGCCTTTGACATTTATTGCCATACTGATCTCCCGAATGGTTCTATTTATTTTTTTAAATGATCTATTTCCTCCAGCTGTGTTTGATTAAGAATTCCCGTTTTCCTATACCTTTGATGCATATTTTATTTAAAAAGTGTTTTCTAATTTGATGGGTATAAAACAAAAAAATTCAGTATTGTGCTTGTATTTCTTTTATAACTAGTAATGTTAAAATATTCTCTCATCTGTACATTGGCCAATTATCTTTCTACTGAGAACAGGCTTGCTTTGTTTCCTTCATTGCTAATTGTGTACAAATTGAATTTTTAGCTATGTCTACATAGACTAAGTAAAGGAATAACCTAAGGCCACAATACTAAAAATCAAGTAAAATTGCTACCAAGGGAAAGTAAAGTTGTAAGCCTGAGATAGATTAATCTGTTGACATTTGATTTTATTCTCTCTCTCTTTTTTACACAGTATTGCATTTTTCTCCCTACAAATCAAATGTAGCTATGGTAGGAAAGACCTGGATTCTAGTTCCAGTACACCATTTAGACTTCAGGCATAATTCAGCATTCAAGAAGGAGCACAGGGTGGGCTCCTAGCTAATGTCCTTACACCTCTAACCATTTCCATTCAGCGTGGCCTCCTTCAGCCTGCAAGCCATGGTTCTTCTCACAGTCTCCCTAATTCCTCCTTTAAGTTACCTGTATATCAGTGTGTGATGGTGGGCACATCTGTATGTGTTTTGGGAAGGGAGATTTGGAATCAAGAGGACGCCCTGAGGAGTCACAAGAGCTCTTTACTGCTCCCAGGGGTGCTGGTTACCTCCCTTGCTATGGCAAGGAAATCCGTTTTGGGGGTCTCATCCTCTCATCCTTCTTCTCTGCAAAATAAAGGTAATAATATCTACATTCTTCCATTCAGAAGATTATTGTGAAGTTCATGATAAAAAGAGTTAAAGTCCGTGGATAACCATAAAGTTCTATGCAAATATAAATTACTATCATTATTGAAGTAAGTCGCAGATCAAATTCAAGGCAAGGTAAAGATCAGAGAAACGTGGTGAAAAAAAGAAAAAAAAAGAGCTGAAGGGTAAGTAAGAGAGCAGCCTTTTAGGAAACAGCAAACATTGATCTTAGACATTCACATCGATAAATAAGTGATAAGGTTTTACCTGTAATTAGAGAAAGTGGCTGGTGCATAAATTAATAAATTTAAAAATTTGAAAAAGTTCTCAATGGCTCTGCTTGAAAAAAGAGGATTCATAACATCTGATGGTGTCCCTGGACGTTCTCTAGATTTATCTTTGCATGAATACCTGCCGAACAGTGCACCCTGTTACTTCGAATTCATTAATATCTCACTCATTATTTCATTTCTTTTATTTTTATTTTTTTGTTCCTTTTTAAATTTTTCCCCATTTATCTTAACTCTGTATCTCTCATTATTTTAAAAACAATTCAATAGACATTTATTGAGCAGTTACCATGTGCCAGGCACTGTACTAAATGTTGGATATACAGCAGTGAACAAAGTAGGTATCATCCTGCCCTCATGGAATTTATAATCTAGTGGAAGGGTTTATCACACACACAATATATTATACATTGCTGCTATGATACATTATAATAGGAAGGACAAAGATTAGATTCTAAGATAAATAAATAAATAAATAGAAATCGTGTTTGACATTAACATTTATAATGTTAAGGAAACATTACAAATAAAAAAATGGCCTGCAGACCCTACCCTCACTATTAGAATTTCATATCAGAAAGATATCAGTCTCTTATCTAGAAAGCAGTATTACTTTGAGTTCACCTTAAAAGTTTAAAGAAATTGTTGCTGTTTATGTAGGATGTCATGTTTCTCTAATTATAAATAAGACTCAAGGTTACAGATTAGAAACAAGTATAAAGTAACAAGTTTATGATAATAAACTCTTCTCTTTTATTGACAAGGCTTACAGTACTTTATTAAAATTTATTTTCTGTGCAGCGATGTAAGAGACCTGGCAATTACTCTCCTTTGTTTACAATTGAATATAGTTCTAGAGAGGTGAGATAATTTGCCTTAGACAGCCTCGGGACTGATGCGTTAATAACTAAATATAGGACCTATTGGGACTGAGCTACCTTTTATGTGGTTAAAAATGGAAATTCAAACTATGCATCAGAGATACTAAATGTTTTTTTTTTTTTTGAGACAGAGTCTCACTCTCTTGCCGGGGCGAGTGCCGTGGCGTCAGCCTAGCTCACAGCAACCTCAAACTCCTGGGCTCAGGCAATCCTACTGTCTCAGCCTCCCAAGTAGCTGGGACTACAGGCATGAGCCACCATGCCCGGTTAATTTTTTTCTAGATATATTTTTAGCTGTCCAATTAATTTCTTTCTATTTTTTTGGTAGAGATGGGGTCTCGCTCTTGCTCAGGCTGGTCTCGAACTCCTGAGCTCAGAACGATCCACCCACCTCGGCCTCCCAGAGTGCTATGATTACAGGCGTGAGCCACCGCGCCCAGCCCCAATCGTCATTTTTAAATGATGCAAGTGTATCCACAGAATAGGCTATGTTATCACTAAATCCAAAAATCTCAATGGCTTTAAGCAACAAATTGCTCATGAACATGTGCATCTAGGATTGGCTGGTGCCTCTTTGTCCTCATTCTGCACTGGGGTTGATGGAGCAGCCACTACCCAGATCATTCTAGCAGAAGCCCTGGAGGGTCTTGCACTGGCAATTAAATGTCCCCACCCCCCACAATTCATTGGTCACAATTTGTCACATGACCCTCCCCATCCAGGAAGTACAATCTTTCTATTTGCCCAGAAAGGAGAAAGCCAGTAATAGTAGGTCAAAACATAACTACCACAGTTTGCCCTTCTACTTACCAAAAATGTGATACACTCTCCTTCCAGCAGACAAAATATACTCATGCTCTCCCCAAGGAAGACAACCCAAATGTCCCATCAGTCACGGCATCAAACTCAAAGTCTGGGATCTCTGGGTGATAGGTGTTAGTCTACACACTCCCAAAATATAACGTCTAACATACACCCCAAACGCAAAACACCTATTATAACACTCCCATTCTGAAAACAAACAGAAGAGCAACATATGGGAGTTCGGGGTCCACAGAAACTGCAAGATCCCACAGAGCACTCACTGCGGGGGCCTCTGCACTGCGGTGGGCCCAGATTCTCTGGGAGATGGTCCCCAGTTCATTATTTTTTATGATGTTTAGATCTTCCCTGGGAAATTATTCCTTCTCTGAAGGTCAAGCTGGTTTCTCAGCCTGCTTCTCCCCTAAAAAGGTCGAGGGCCCAGGACTTGTTTTACGTAGTCATGAGCTCAGGGGTTCTTTAGTATTAAAACTCTCTTCAACATTTAGTCAGCTTCTTATGTCTTTGATTCTAGTCATTTCCATTTTCCAATAACCATATTCACAGTTCTATATAAACATCTTAGATTTTCTATATATCTTTGCTTTTTTAAATTTCGGAATAAAGAAATATAGCAAATGTATTTCTTTCTTTTCTCTCTCCTGACTTAATTTCTAGTGCCTTGACCTTAAAAGGCTTCAGTGAGAAAAACCACGAAGTTAAATCATTTCTCTGAGCCATTTTTGTCCAGTTCAAAGGACCTAATTCATTCAGAGTTTTTAACTATAGATGCACTAGCCATACCTTTGATTTGAAACTTGTTGCAATCCTAAGTCTTGATCAAGCTTTGTCATTCAAATCATATCTAAATTTTCATTTTTATGGTTTGGAGTTGAGAAGCAACTTCATCTTCCATCTCTACAAGATCCTGAATTTGTGACTTTTTCTATGCTCTTCCATTCCTGGTTATAAGCCTGCTGACCCTTTTCTGAACTCACTTCCTGTAATACGTAGCGAAACAGTCGATAGTAATCATTGCGTGCTACTGATGCTTTGTTTTCCAATCTCTTCTCCTAAGATTACAAGGTCATTAAGAACATTGTTAGCTTTATTTTAGTGATAATTGTACAAAATATTTTGCCACTGTGTACCATGGATTGTCATGCTTATAGCTCCTCACTTTCTTATATCTGATTCCCAAGCTGATGATGATGACACATATTTTAGGGTCTTTTTCTCTCCTTCTCTCCCCCCCTTGTTTTTTTTTTTACCAGCAGCACCTCACTTCTATACCAATTTTTGTACTAGGCAAGGATAGGCTAGGCTTTGTTTCAGTAACAAACATATTCTAAAATTGCAGTTGTTTAACACAAATAAAGGTTTAATTCGTGCTTATATCGCAGTCCAATGCAGATTGGGCGGTTTTTCTGCAGAGCTCTCCTCCAGTTGAGCTTTGGTTTTCATTTCAGTGTGACATATTTGAAGTCACGTAGAGCAGGGTAATTATGAAGAACCTGTGTGGTTGAGTAGCTTCTGTCTACGTTTCTGCCCACCCTTCACTTTCCCTGGAAGTAGGAGGCTCTTCCAGGTACAGGGGCAAGTGTAGAACCAGGGTGGCCGCCATGACAGGGATGGAATGGGGTAGAGGGATGGAAAGTGCAAGGAAGTCAGAGGGACTGGGAAAAAAACTGAGAAGACCAGAAAGGGAAAAGGATGAGGTGTGATGTGCCAGGGCCTTCAGAAACCCCAGGGAAATAAACGCATGTCAAGAACTGAACAAGCAGTAGCCCACTGGGGCGGGATAGTGACAGGGCCAAGTACTTAGTAGAAAAAAAGTTTCTGCAATCATATAATATTTTAGGCCAACTTAGGAGGCCTAATAGCTGCTTGTAGGTGGTCTTCTCAGTCACTAGTGTAAATATTATTTTATTTGTAGGATGTGAAGTTCTGCTGATAAGTGCAGAAACTTAAGAGTTCAGGGAAATAAAACACAAAACCATGTTTTCCCAAATGTTTCCGTCAGAAAGCTAAGTTCACAGTTGTAAGCTGGAGATCTCATCCGTGTTTGTCTCCAAATGGTATAGATTAAGATACTTTTAAAAATATACTCATTTCCTAATTTTAGGAAACATTTGGACAAAACAACAGATCTTTCTTTTAAAAATATATTTTTAACTTCCTGGATGTTGATTTTTTTTTTTAACAACTCCCTTTCAAAATGTTTTTCTACTAGGGTCTATTCCACTTTTCCTTCCTCACAAACTTGACTCTAAGCATGTGGGCTTCCCCGGTGATCCCCTAAGGCCCGATTAGCATCTCAAATTTTCTTCTTTAATAAAAAATTCAATCAGGAGCCATTTAACGTTCCTGATTGGGTTTTTAAGTAGAAACAAAGCAGTGGTATCAGTTAAGTTATGAAAGAAGCACGGGGGAGGTGCGGAGTCTGCTTTAGCAAGACCAAGGACAGGATTTTGTTTTAATTTCTTTGCTTTCTGAGGGCTACAGACCTATGCAGGACTCCCACCTTGGGGTGCCTGATGTGCACATTTACATTCTTTAATGCAAAACACCCAGCTCAGAGCAATCTGATGGAGAGTTCTGGGAACTGAATAAATGAGGCCGTACCCTTAGGGGACCATTTCTTCTTTAAAGAAGGCCAGAGAAAGGAGAGGGAAACCTGATGTGCTGAAATGAAAGGTAGCTGCAGACACTGGAGAGGAGAGAAGTGAATCAAGTCCCAGAAAACAGTCAGACATAATAGTGAATTCACTGGAGCCAGAGGTTGGGGAGAGGGAGATTTTTGTGGTTTTATGTGGTTGAATTCTTTTTTTTTTTTTTTTTGGTTAGATTTCTTATATGATATGTGGTTTAACTCTTAAAAGGAACCCATATTTCTTATTAGAAATGTTAGAAATCTGAACTTACTGGATATTAGAATTCTTTATTGACTGCATACTTGCCACTCTCAGATTTATACATGTGTGTGTGCGCGTGTGTGTATTTGTGTGTTTAATGTTATATTTAAATTTTATCTATGATCCATGGTTGACAAAGTCTCTTAAGAGATAGACTTAGGTAAATTATCTTAATTCTATGCACTTGACCAAAATGAAACCCGCCTCACCTTTGCCAGACTTAAAAACCTTATCTTTATAAAAGGCTGGAATAGAGAAAAATTAGTTTGGGGATCCATATTTTCTTGCCATGAAGTTGTCTGGGATTTTTTTTCTATTCTTCCAATATTTCATAAATAAGTATAGTTCATTTCAGGAATTTCATAGATGCACAGCATAGTATTGTTGAAAATACCTGTTCAACACTTATCAGTTATGTCAATTTTCTTCCACAAACTATCCTAAGAAATACAGGCTTGGGAAAGAAAAAAGAAAAATCTCTTTGGCTTGGCTATGAACAGTAGCTGCTGATCTAATGGATGAAAAGTAGAAAAATACAGGTCTCTGTGGTTTGGGATAGAACAACCATTCCATTGTGCTCATACCAATGAGAGCCTACCATAAATTAACACTTTTAGTACATAGATCCAGACGGTCTGAAGAACAAATCACATTCTTCAAACTCTATCATAACATACTGTGAAAGTCTGGCTTGAACAGTGAATCTAACATTAATCCTGCCTCTTGATTGATGGCTACGGTAGGAAGCAAGAAGGTATGCCCTGGGGTTATTCCCTCTACAGTAAACACAAGTATTTTTAGGGAGGCAGTTAAGGAGTTTTTGTGGTAGCAAGAGGAAGACAAGCAAAGATAAAAGTATGCAACAAAATAAAGAATATACACAGAAATAATCAAAAGTTGGCTAAATCATCATTAATAATATAACATAATAATATATAATAATATAAATTATTATTAAGTTAATATTTGCTTCATTTTTCTATATAAGATCTTTTCTTATTTTGAAGGTGGCAACCTAGTGCTTCATCCCAAATATGAAAGCTGTATTGTGGGAGATCATCTGTTGGCATGCATCTAAAAATACATTGCACAAGTTCTCTTGATTAAAAGGAAATCAGTTTCATTGATTAAATTCTGTAATACCTTCAAACACAAAAGGTTAATGAACTTTCTCAGAAGCTTTTTAAATGATTGTGTTGAAGGTAATCACCAGATACATAAGCAAGAAATAACTCCCAAGTTTCATGATAAACTACACATAACCATGAATTAAAATGTGTTTCAGGTGGCTGAACTTGTAACCAGTGAGTTCTTCGAACAAGGAGATCGGGAGAGATCAGAACTCAAACTCACTCCTTCAGTAAGTTCATCCTTTTATTATCACGTATTTACCCTTTCAGATGACATTTTCAAAAATAACTCCAAGTCACAAGTTGAAAATGGAAGAGACTGAGAATGGATTTAAGGAAGCACTCCTGAAAGTTTAAAGCTTTAATTAAACTCAAATGCTAAACACTGTTATTCCCAGGTTCCTGATTAAGAGTGGTGAGCTACTTAACAAGCATTTCCTGAGCACCCACCGTGGGACAAATAGGCACAAGGGAGGATGTGCAAAGTGGAATTTGAATAATTCAAAGCCCGGTGCTGGCATTTCACATATGCCTACTTTGGAATAGAAATAATGTACAGCAAAAAATTAAAGGCAAGCTGTCCAGCCTTGAAAAACTAGGTTTTATTTTCTAATTTCGAACTTTTCAAAATTCCAAAAGCAATCATTTCAAATCTGTTTCTTTTCTTTATTTGCAAAATGGAAAGTTCCACCTGGGAAACTAGGCTCTGGTGACTGCAGTGCTATTTATGCTGGACTCGCCCATTAAGTTATTATTTGACAATGCTTACTATAGGCTCAAGATAATGCTGGTTTTGTGCATCTGGATACAAAGGACGTAAGTGACTCATTCACTCTCCTCAAGGAGGGGGCAGCCTCTGTATTCCTAGTGAATGATTAACTAAAAACATATAATCCAGTGACTCTGAGAGTGCTGCAAACTATTTTCAAGCCTAGCACAGCACAGTAGATTCAATGAAGCTCAGAAACTGTGTCAATTGTCAAGAATTCTGTTTAAGAGGCTTCAAATCAACCGAGTCTTGATCATTTGGAGGTATTTATAAGATCTTTAATTTTTAAGAGACCCTTCTTTGCTGACATTAAACACAAGAAGTCTCTCCTAGCTTGAATAGTTTCACCTGTTTGAAGTCAGAACTCACAGTCTTACTAATTTTGACTATTCTTAATCAGCTGCTTGTGTATAAAAGGTCAGAAGACTACATAGGCTAAAACATACACTAATTATTTTAGTTTTTAAAACAACATATATTTACACAATTTTCAAATCCCTTTATTCTCTTTTGGTGGTGTCACCAAATTTGGTTATAAAAATAAAGATATTAGATTGGGATGCATACAGTGAATGTGTAAAACCTGGTACAACCCAAATTTCTTTCAGCTACATATCTACTTTCAAATAAAAGCTTTTTCCCCCTTAAAAACTGTTTCAGAGGCATACTCTGAAGGGTTTACAATGCAGCAATACCACAGGTCATTTAATTAAATGAAAAAAAATATGAGCAAATTGCCAGAGTCAGTGAGCTGCCAGGTGCAGTAGCGCAGCACTAAGGAGCCTTTATCTGTGGGCTCAGGTAAGGCGTGTTCTGAAGACATAAATGAAATTAATTTTGTGGTGGAAACATAGCTCTCAATGCTACTGTCTTCTAAAAAAGACTGTTTAACACAGCTGGTGACCTTCTCTCAAGAGAGGCTTGGCTGCTGTGGCAGGGTTATCCCTCATTAGTCCTTTTCCAGAAATGTCTGGAAATGCATGCACCCAGAGCTGATGCCCTCGA
This sequence comes from Avahi laniger, assembly GCA_963575035.1. NCBI lineage: Eukaryota > Metazoa > Chordata > Mammalia > Primates > Indriidae > Avahi > Avahi laniger. The sequence goes on along the minus strand of CAUYSK010025703.1, from coordinate 9,749 downwards.
TATTTAGGAAGAAAACTGTCCTGGAGCTCCCTCAGGTACCATGGTCCCAGAAGTCTCTGGAGTCACTTTATGAAGACAAAGGCAAAATGGACCACAGCCAGAGGGTCAACACCTGAGACAGTGAGTCAGCCAATAAACTGCTCGAGCACCTCCATGTGTCCAGCGTGAAGCCAGGTCCTGTGTATCCAACAGTGAGCAAGACGCCGCCTTCCCTCCCCTCAAGGCTCCTGTCAACATTAAACAAATTTAGATGTTAAACCAATAGTCACTCATACTCAATTACAAAGTACAATACTTCGAAGGAAAAGCACAGGACAGTGTGGGATCTCACACTCATTTTTCTCTCATTAAGCATTGATTAAGAAAAGACTAGTCCAGAAATAAGCCCTTACAATTATGGTCAACTGATTTTCAACAAGACAATTCAATGGGGGAAAAATAGTCTTTTCAATAAATGGTTGAGGAACAACTGGATATCCACAGGCAAAAGGATGAGTTTGGTCCCCTACCTCTCGCCATAGCCCAAAATAAACTCAAAATGGATCATAGACCTAAATGAAAGAGATAAAACTGTTAGAAGAAAATATAGCTATAAATCTTCTATGTTGGATTTGCCATGGTGTCTTAGATATCATACTAAAAGCACAAGAGACAAAAGATAAAATGGCCTATATATGTTGGTCCAGAGATGTTGAATTGGACTATATTAAAATTAAATTGGACTTCATCCAAATTAAAAAATTGTGTACATCAAAGGATACTATCAAGAAAGTGAAAAGACAACCCACAGAATGGGAGAAATTATTTGCAAATCATATATGTGATATGGGCCAGGTACTAGACTATGCAAAGAACTGTTATGATTTAACAATAGAAAGACAACTCAATTTTAAAAATGGGCAAAGGATCTGAATAGACATATCTCCAAAGAAGATATATAAATGGCCAATAAGTTCATGAAAAGATGTTCAAAATCATTTGTCATCAGAGAAATGCAAACTGAAACCACATGAGATACCACTTCACACCCACTAAGATGGCTATAATCAAAAAGTCAGACAATAATAACAAGTGTTGGTGAGGCTGTGGAAAAAATGAAACTTCATATATTGCTGGTAGGAATGTAAAATGGTGCAGCTGCCTTGAAACAACAGTTTGTCAATTCCTCAAAAAGTGAAACATAGAGTTATCATATGACCCAGAAATTCTACCTCTAGATATATGGTATATCTCCAAGAAAAATGAAGACATACGTCCACACAAAAAACTTGTGCATGGATGTTCATAGCAACATTATTCATAATAACCTGTAAATAACTCAAATATTGATAAACTGATGAATGAATAAATAAAATATTATATATCTATACAATTAAATATTACTTGGCAATAAAAATGAATGAAGTGCTGATGCATGCTGCATGGATAAACATTCAAAACACTATGCTAAGTGAAAGAAGCCAGTCACAAAAGACCACATATCATATGATTTCATTTATATGAAATGTGCAGAATAGGCAAATCCATCTAGACAGAAAATAGATTAGTGGTTGCCTAAGGCTGGGAGTTTGGGAAAAAATGAAGAGTGACTGCTAATAGTATGAGGTTTCTTTTTAGAGTGATAAAAATGTACTAAAATTGACTGTAAGTGATGGTTGCACAACTTTGTGAATATGTTAAAAAACCACTGCATTAAAAAAAGAAGTAACTTTGTAATACCCAGCAGCAACAGAGTAATTAAATAAATAAGAAAATTTCAAATAGCAAAGAGAACTATAGAGAAAATAAAACAGAATAATATCTTTTAAAGGAACATTTTGGAGCAAAATTCATGTAGTTCACAAGAACTATCCCTTTCTCCAGCTTATTTTCACAGTTTTCTCCGAATTGCAGTCTTCTTTCCTGACATTTCCCGTTTCCCATTGCAAGACAAGGATGAGCAGAGCTGGTGGAAGTCAGTGACCTCTCTAACTGAGAGACGTTTTCCCCGGATTTGGCAGCTGGTGATTTCTGCAACAGCCACTCCCACCCTTGTTCATAAGGCTTCAGGAGGCAGGCTTTTCCACCATCTCTGGACCAAAGGGATTTCTTGGATCTGCCCTCACGATACCAAAATGATGTAGATGCCATGTTTTATCTAGAGGAAACACAAAACTCCCTCTAAGACAATAAGGCAGGGCAAGTTATAACTAGACAACCTGGTCTTCTAGATAGGTAAGGGCACGAGGTAGCTTCTTAGGCCCTGGCTTGTCCTTAAGAACAAAAGAAGGGACGTTCTCACTGGTGTAGAATTGTCAGTGTTTATTCAGGGAATCTATTTTAACCCTCCAATTCCAATTGATTATTTCCCTTGTTAAGTCTGCCTAAGAGAAAGTATGTCATTTCTTTTTCTCAAAAATATACCTAAATAATCTCAAACTTTGTAACATCATAAAGTTTAAAGGTTGGGAATGAAGAGGGATGAGTGCCTCCCACCATCAACCATCCAAGGATAAATAAGTATTTAGGAATTTATTAATGATAGTATCTTATTGGAAAATACACATAATTGCCAAACCAGCACTCCACCCTGAAAAATTAACACAAATGGTTTCTATTTTTAAAAAAATTGCTTTTAAGTATCTTTTCCAGTCTATCCCATTCTATCCCACCCTCTCACTATAGAAATAAAAGCCTGCATTACTTTTGTGGCAATAAAACATATTTCTTTCCCTTAACTTTACTCAATTCCCAGTGTGCTGAGAACTTGATTTAGTAGCAGTTACCTATATCTGAAGACAGATTTTGGCCCCAAGAAGTTGCATGCTATAAAGTTCAAATAAATTCACTTACAAATCCCATAAAAAGAGGTAAAAAATACTTTATTTCTCACAGATAACGGATAAGAAAGTACATGTGAAGATTGATTATGATTTGAAAAGTGTTCACTTTGCAAACATCGGACCATTGTGGCAAAGGGTTTGACAAAGCACCTGTAAAATACTTCGGTGTGCTAAAGCAAGCTTCTCTCGTATTCTAGGCTATTTTTGATCGGAACCGGAAAGATGAACTGCCTCGATTGCAATTGGAGTGGATTGATAGCATCTGCATGCCTTTGTATCAGGTAATGTTGACTTGGGAAGGTCTGCATGTCCTGACTGAGCCGGAAAAGTAAGTAAGGTATTGCAGAAGCATTCGTTTTAGGAGACCCTTCCAGGATACAAACATTACTGAGAAAACTCTGGATGCACTTTGTCTTTTCCTGGATTTCTGACCATCCCTTCGTAAGAGTTTTGCTTTCTAAGACATAATCTCCATGGGCCTCAACTTCCTCATCTGTGAACCAGGGGTAATAATATTTTATCTCAGTATCTCCCAAACTGTACCCCGTGGAACATAAATATCCAGCCATAGTCCAATAGCTATTTCTTCAAAGAAGAGCTCACAGACCCAAGAAACATGTTTAACCTTGATTAACTCTGAATTTCTCAAATATATTTCATTACGGAAATCTTTTTTTATTTTTTACAAATTTTCTTTTACTTTATTAATACAATGTGACGCATGAGTGTTCCATGAAACATGGTGTTCTGCTCTGATCCCACGATCTGGGCCAGGGGAGTTTTGTAAAGCACCTTCCATTTTCAAAAGCTGCCTCTCTGAGATGCATGCGACAACTCCCAGCCAGTGAATTCTGAGCAAGATGCACTAATGATTCCTAGCTCTGCTCCCTGGTGTGCAGGTCCCTGCTCCTGGCAAGGAGATAAGTGTGGCTTTGAATGGTTCACACTCCACTTTTTGAGTGTGGATTAGGGCTGGCATCCGTTAACACTAACAGTTTAGTGTACACTGGCTTTTAGTTCTTCTTCTAAGCATTTGCTTTCATATGTAAAACCTGGCAAGTTCTTTACCCCCCACCTAGCTCAATCATACTGAGCTTCTTTTCTAACTTCAAAGTGAGAAACATGCGGGGAAAGCAAAACCTCTTTAGTTTCTCACTCCATGTAACTCCATTAAAGACACAGTATTGTTTTTTAAGGACCTCACAATCATTAAGTTCAAGCTCATCTACCACTTTGTTTTCAGCACTTTTAGGAACTGCTGAGCCCTGTCACAATACCCTAAAAAAAACAAAAAACAAAAAACAAAAAAACACACCTAGAATAGTATTAAAGATAGAAATGTAGTTTTCTTTTTATTTTTTTAGAGACAGGATGTTGTTCTAGCACCAAAGCTGGAATGCAGTGGCATCATCATAGCTCGCTGCAGCCTTGAACTCCTGGGCTCAAGTGATTCTCCTGCCTCAGCCTCTCAAGTAGCTGAGACGATAGGCATGCACCACTATGCCCAGCTGATTTTTTTTTTTTTTTTTAGAGACAGGGTCTCACTATCTTGCTCAGGCTGGTCTTGAACTCCTGAGCTCAAGGGATCCTCCTGCCTCAGCCTCCCAAAGTGCTGGGATTATAGGCCTGAGCCACCTCACTGGGCCTGGAAATATAATTTTTTAATAACTATAAATAACAAAAGTAAGTTAATTTTTGTTTTATATTATCCATTAAATACATGGTAGTATAAAGTCAGCCAAAGTTTTCAAATACTCTAAAATTGATTATTTTAGTTATAAATGGAACATAATGTTCTTTTATTTAATAAAGAAAGATTGGGCCAGAAAAATCAAGAATGATGTACACTTTATTGTAAGCAGATCCTCAACTCTCTTTTCTTCCTGTCTGTTCCTCCCATCCTTGATGTTTCTGAAGAAGCTGGCCCCCATGTGTAAAGCCCATAGCCATTGGGTCACATATATCTTGCTTTGCTAACTTGACCTTGACTACCCACATGAATTATTTTTTAATGTTATTCAGTTTCCTGTGCACACTAGGCAATAAATGGGATGAATAAATTATTCTTGCAACTAATAAAATCCTTTTTTGTGGATAGAGCTTGGAAGATGATGACGTGGTGGGGGTGGGATGATTAATTTTTGGTACTAGTTTGCAAAGCTATTTTCGAGTGAACCCAAAGTCTGCACACACTCTTCCTGTGTGATTAGTTATAGTAAATGCTGTAAAGCTGCTGTCCCCAACCCCTGGGCTGTTACAAACCGGGCCTCACAGCAGGAGGTGAGTGGCTCAGAGCGAGTGAAGCTTCATCTGTGTTTACAGCCGCTCCCCACTGCTGACATCACCACGTAAGCTCCGCCTCCTGTCAGATCAGCAGCGGCATTAGATTCTCATAGGAGCCAGAACCCTGCCGTAAACTGCCTGTTTGAGGGATCTGGGTTGCATACACTCCTTATGAGAATCTAATGCCTGATGATCTGAGGTGGAGCTGAGGTGGTGATGCCGGTGCTGCGGAGCAGCTGTAAATGCAGATTATCATTAGCAGAGAGGTTTGACTGCACAATAAATGTAACGTGCTTGAATCATCCCAATACCGTTCCCCCTGCCACCCCCGTGGAAAAATTGTCTTCCATGAAACCGCTCCCTGTTGCCAAAAAGGTTGGGGACCACTGCCATAAAGGATCCTCATGCGGTTTTCCATATTAATTTAATTGTTTTATTACTGACTCGCAATTGCTAGGGCTTATCTTATACTTACTATTAAACACTTAGAAATCTTCAGGTTAAAAAGGAAGTTACTTGGATTTAAATTGAAATTAGCAGTTTCTAGAATTTAGGGAGTAATATTATCACTTCACATTATATATCATCCTGATTTTTCACATCTGTTTTACTTTAATATTGTACTTACCTGTGAGGTTACCTACACCTGCAGTTTTCACTCGCAGGAAATTAACATGTAGAAAGATTAAGCAATGTTCCCAGCAAATGAGAGTCGTGTCCTGCTCACCCATGACCTCTGTTTTGGCATAGGGGCCTTTCTACTGCCCCACTCCACCTCTGAGGGAAATTTCTTCCACCAGTTTTTATTATGCCACTAACTGGGGAGAGGCACGCCATTCCAAAAGGGAATGTGGAAGGAGCTGTTTACAGAAGCTCATATTCATACTTGCTCCTGTACCTTCTCATTTAAAGAGGATGAAACCTTGCTCCTTTTGATTCCCTATCACCACTAATTTTTTTAAAAACTCATGATTTCATTTGTAAGTTTTTTACAAGGCTTCAAAACCAACCTTTCAAGAGCCCTCAAACCACTTTGTAGAGTTTAAGTATCCTCTCGGAGGGTCCCTATTTTGTTTCATCTCATGCAGCGGGTTTCTTTTTCCCACTATTTACCTGAATAATCTCACATCAATTGTTGGTGCTCCCGAGCAGGAATGGAATCAGTCAGTAGGCAGGAATCACCATAGTGGGAAGACACAGAATCTTGAGGAAATGACAAGCCAGGAAAGTCACTGATGTGACACTAGTCACTGAGGCAACTCGGCGAAAGGCCAGACTGGGGTTTTGAACTTAAAAGTGCAATAATGAGTCTGAGGGGATAGAAGGCACACAGGGCAGCGTGCAGGTGGCAAGAATCTAGAATGCGGCTGGTCTGAAATGACATGGGCTGAAATAGAGAGCGTAAGAGTCCAGTTTGACCGTGCTCGGTTGGTCTGGTCACATGGCAAAAGGATACAGAATAGCACATATGAGACAAGATGTCCCTTCTAATGGCCAAGACCGAGATGGGGTCGGCTTGGCTGGCAGGGAACCTCGTGCAGAGCCGAAGACAAACAGATTCTCCTAGAGAGGGTCCTCCTGCAGGGGGAGAGTGTGGAGCGATGGAGGCAGAAGAGGGTGGAAGCTGACCGTGGGCGCCCTGGGGCTGGAGGGAGGGTGGACATGCAGTTGGGCAGTAGATACAACATGGCTTTACTGTAGCTTTTTGACTTTATTGCCTTTCACTGGGTAGTTCAGTTTTACTTCATGGTTTTAAAAGGACTGTGCTTGTCAAATACCAAATAGATCAAGCACTTTCCACTTGTGCTCCTGTTCGCTGAGTTTGTCTCTCCCCCAAGCAAAGGGTAAAGATTATCGCTACTCTCACGTGCCCTGAAGGGCTACTTATTTGTGTGCCTAGTTGGGAACCCACACTGGTACACTTCAGATGCCCATTGGGTTTAAAATCGAAACCCGTCTCTGAGATAACTTCACTTTCCAGCCAATCTGTGACTAGGTTGAGGGAAACGATGAGGAACTCCCTCTCCTCCAAAATCTATTTATTAGGAAGTTACCTAAGTAACCTAGTGATTGACTGAAAGTGACGGACAGAAAATCTATAAAAATATATAAATAAAGCAGAAAAAACAATTTGTGGACCCTCTTTATTGTACCAAGAGAGGCTGACTGGTTCTCTCTGAAGGGGAGAAAGAGAGCAAGTAATTGTGGCATTGATTTAGCTCTCATACCATGGCAGATGGGAGGACACATGCAGAGAACAGCCCTAGATCCATGAAGAGTTACATGAGAAGGACATAGGCCATGTTTATCTACATGTGTTTATATGTGAGCATATAGTTCTCTGGAACTTGCTCATCTTTTTAATCATATGGTTCCAAACTTTTCTTAACAAAAAAAAGGAAAGAAAAAAGAAAGAAAAGAAAATGGTCCTAACAGGCACAAGTCATGATTTATCTGTGACAGCATTTTAATCAGGATGCATATAGGAAGCCTCGAGTGGGCAGGGAACCATCAAAGCACGTTCCCCCAGAGAAGACTAAAGCCCTGGTTAGTTAGCTCTGTCCTAGCAGGGTATCTCGGGAGGAATACATTGACTTCTGATTCCCGTGCTTTCTGCTGTCTTTGCGCCCTGCTGGGAATCCATTAGCCTGCTGCTCAACATCTTTGGAGGAAAAAAAAAAAAAGAAAGAAAGAAGCAGGAAAAAAAAGACACCATCAAACTTTGAAGTCATTGCTTTGCACCAGCCTTAGGGATAAACAGAAAGCCTCATGTCATCAAATCATTCTGAGCTGCTCTTTGCAATAGCAAGCTGAGCTTGGGCTCCTTATTCTCATTCTCAACTTAATCAAACCTCAGTGTACCTAGAATGTCAATGGTGCACAGAGGCGTTATAAATCTTCTGTTAAGGATTGAGGGATGTAATTTTTATTATGAACATAATCAGATTTTCAGCTCATCCCAAACGGCTTTTGATTTTGAAGTGTATTTTCTCACAGATAATGCAAAAGAGCTTGACCTAGGCAACATATAGCCAGAATAATTTTATCTCTCCATTAAGAGCAGGAAAATGTGGGTAAGATCAATGCCTCTTTGTTAAAATGTCATGAGGATTCTGAAACAGGCAGGGCTTCTGTTGTTGAAGATTATAGTAACCTTTGACTTTTTTCTGTCTTTAGTTGTCATGGTCATTTTAGCAAATACATTCTACTTGATGCAATATAAACACGTTCTCTGAAAAAAGAAAAGAAAAAAGTCTTTAAAATATACTTGAAATCGTAGAGACTGGAAATTAGAAATTGATAAACAGGAAAAGAGGATATAAACACTACTCCAGGACAATTTCTCTGGGTACTGATAAAAGTATTTTAAACACAACTAATGTTTCCTAGAAAAAATTTCATCAGATTTAAAAAAAAAGACAACACCTAAATCAGATTCCTGTAAAGTGTTTCCCCTATGACATTTAGCATTCTTGTAATGAGAGTAAGAGATAGTTGGGTCTAATTTCTTACCTGTCCTTACAAAGGGGAGACGTATATGGAATGGCATCATACATAACTCAAAAAACTCAGGAAGAAGAAAGGAAGGATGGGAGGGAGGAAGGAGGGAAGAAGGAAATAAAATAATTTCCCTTATTCATTATAGTTGATCTACCTGGCTCCACCTTTTTCTGGTGATATGGACTGGGATGGTGGCCATGTTCTGGTACTTAAACTTGACAATTAAAGTATCTCAATCGCTTCTGGTTAAAACATGTGGGGCAGGGCGTGGAAGATACTAAAATTTGAATTGCTCCCAATCGGAGCTATTTCTCCTCCCTAGCTGATATCTAGGTGCCAGAGGAACTCACCTATGTGACCTTCAGGAGAAGGACCCCTGGTGCACCTGCTGCCCGCTGGGCCTTACAGGGTTCTCTAAGAGGTTGCTGGTCAGGACTCTGGACATGAAGCTGTGCCAGCCGCTGTGTGACGATGGGTGTATGTGTCATGTATGTGTCATACATGTACTTTGTGCCAGCCCTAGACTAGCTCTGGATGCTGAAGTCTGTGGGCCTTAGCAGCTCCTCTTGGCAAGCCCCCTCCAACATCCCCACCAGCTTCTGGTCAGTTCTAGGCAACGGGTTCTCTTGACATTTGCTCAGTCCCTCGGGGGCACCCTTGAACTCCCAGCTACTTTCTCCTCACCCTGCCGTCCACACAACTTCCTAAGTCCTTTCTAATATGCTGCCTGGGTGATGCCAATTTGCTTTAGGAAAATTCTGTCATTTTTTTGAACTAGGCTCTGAGATTCCAGGAACAAGCCCTCCCACTACCCACAGGGTTTGACCCCCAAGGAATGTGAATCCAGGACTGCTTACTTCTGATCTCTCTCCCTCTCTCGGTCTCTCTCCCAGCTCTCTCTCTGTCCTCTCTTCTCTCTTCCTGTTTCCCTAACATTTTTCAATTTCCTTCTCTTCATCCGATGGGAACTATCCTTGTACGGCCTCCACTGTGCTCTCTCTGCTAGAGCTTTGTAGTAAAACTTGATGATCTGACTTAGCCAGGCTTGGTTCTTAATAGGTAGAGTTTAGTTCTGAAATTTATATGCTATAATAGAGACATCTGCACCCGAATGTTTATGGCAGCACAATTCACTATTGCAAG
>CAUYSK010025702.1:0-22416 GCA_963575035.1 Avahi laniger | reverse complement strand
TTTCACTTATGCCACGGAATTTCTTCTAGTGAAATATATTTTTGCACTAAGATTTTTATCAATGACAATCATAGTTTTGCTAGGAAAATAGATATATTTTGATGCTTATAATAATGTTATAATTTGTTATTGATTACCTTTGTAAATAATAAACATATTACATGTAACAGAAAATATATGAAACCTTTAACCACAGTCATGGTCACATCTAATATAACTGAACTATGGTAGTTTAGAAGACACTCAGTTACATATAACTGTGTCAGTGTCACTAACCTGAATTGCTTTTGCTGCTTGAGATACTTCGTTTCAACAGTTTCTGAGAAGAAAATGCTAGGAAACATTTCTTACATTTAAATTTGTGGAAAAATATCTTTTTTATTATTAGTGCTTTCTTTGCTTTGCTCTTGCAACACTCTTGAAAGGCCATATATTACTTGAAAATATTTAAAAAATAGAAGATGTAAAGTGTCCCATTATCATATTTTGTACAATATTGAATTTTAAAATACACTGACAAATCAAAATACCCTATTTCTAACATCATGTTTATATAGAGAAAGATTAGTAGCCCCAAAGTGGTTTGCTGTGCCTTGATCAAAATAAAAAGAATCCTCTTTGAAAATAATATTTCCTGTTGCCCTTTTGTTTGGTTCACTGGAAAGTTTTTACACATGGAGTAACATGCTGTCATAAAATTTATGTCAAGTGAGGGAAATATTTTTGTTTTGCAAAGTGGGAGAAGTCATTTTGCAAAAGAAGAAGTAGAAAAGGAATGCCAGGACACAGTAATGTGAAAGCTTCAGTACACTCCTACTATCTTAGTTTGTTTTTTGCTGACTATAACGAAATACCACCTGTGTAATTTATAATGAACAGAAATTTATTGGCTCACATTTCTGGATGCTGGATAGTCCACTGTCACATGCCAGCATCTGGTAAGGGACTGACTGCTGCCTCACATGGCAGAAAGTGAGACAGGAAGACACAGGGCAAGATGTGGCTGAAGGTCCCCTTTGCAATGGCAGGAATCCCACTCATGAGGGTAGAGCCTTCATGGCCTAATCATCTCCTAAATGTCCCACCTCTTAATATTGTTACAATGACAATTAAACTTACACATGAGTTTTGGAGGGAACAAACATTCAAACCACGTCAATTACCTTTGGAAAGTTTTGGTGAATCTTCCAGAAATAGATCTACCTGTCAAAAGACCAATGTCCTAAGCAATCTGTATTTAATTTGGTAATGATAAGGTATGTTTGTTTTGTTTCTTAGTTAATAATTCATGAACTATTAATGAAATAGCTTATATTGATTATCTGATTTGTTTAACCTAATTGTCTTTATTTTCACAAAGTAGAAAAACAAAGTTGTTCTGTATTTGAGCCTAAGACAAGGTTAATTGATTTGGGCCAGAGAATGGTTGGAGCCTGGGGGAAAACAGGAAGCTGAAATAGTAGGATTTAGCACAACTACTGATTAGTTTAGCTATTTCTCATTTGACAATTCATCAAACCACTCTTGATTTTCTTAAGCTCTCTTAAGGTTGGATGTCTTTTCTTTATGTGTGACAAAGAAGGAATAGAAAGAACAAAATGAATATAATATAAATCAAAAATGTATGCTAGAAAAGTAATTTTGCCTAATACTTCTAGTTATAAAAATCGTTGACTTTAAATATCTTTACAATTTTAATGACTACTATAGTCTCGTAAAGACACAATCTTGAAAAATCCCTTTTCTTCATTAAAATAGTGATGTTACCATTCTTTTCATAATACTTAGCATGTTTTAACTTTTTTTTACCATCCAGGGATAAGATTGAGGTATAAGAAATAAGCCCTGGGCCGGGAGCAGTCGCTCACGCCTGTAATCCTAGCACTCTGGGAGGCCGAGGAGGGTGGATCGTTTGAGCTCAGGAGTTCGAGACCAGCCTGAGCAAGAGCGAAACCCCATCTCTACTAAAAATAGAAAGAAATTGATCAAACAACTAAAAATAGAAAAAATTAGCCAGGCATGGTGACGCGTGCCTGTAGTCCCAGCTACCTGGGAGGCCGAGGCAGGAGGATCACTTAAGCCCAGGAGTTTGAGGTTGCTGTGAGCTGGGCTAATGCCACGGCACTCTAGCCCAGGCAACAGAGTGAGACTCTGTCTCAAAAAAAAAAAAAAAAAGAAAGAAAAAAAAGAAATAAGCCCTGAAATCTAGATTTAATATCAATTATCATCAAAGAAAAAGATTCTGTTAAATCATCTATAAATAATGTATAGTATGGAATAATATATATTAAATAATCTACAACTTTTGAAACATTATATGCTAAAGTATAAAATAATTTCCTAAATATTGACATAAGTTACATATAGGTATGTGTAAATTTGGTAGGGCTTACATGTGCTATATAATGGTCTACAGCTTCAGACAATAATTTCTTGAATACTCATTTCAAAAGAACTAAGTCTTTAAAAAGGACCTCTATGTTAGGAAGATTTTCACTAATGTAATATATGTTTAGAAAAGAAATAAAAATCTGACCAAACTGAAATTTATCCCATTTGTTCATTGAACTAGGACAGCTAAAATTCATCTGGCTTTTTTGGATTGATACTCTACTGATCAATTATAATGCTAATTTGAGATCAGATTATTCAAATCAGAAGGCACATCTTGGCCTGGGCTTGTACAATATTCATAGTTTCACTCATAGATCTGGATACTTCTATCCATGTTTTGAGTTATATACTATACCACAAACATACACTTTTTGACATCATGGCTTTATGTATGCATATGCTTTTAAAATATGTACCTCATGGTTTAATTTTAAAAAATGTCATGACTTTAAGAAATGTTGTGCTGTACATATAGTTGTAAAAATTCAAGGTGATCTGACGTATTGAATTGGATCACAGTGCCAAAAGAGACATTTCACATTAGACAGATAGACTGATAATTTGAAAAATGGTCAGCTAGGTTAATACTGAATTACTGCATTTCAAATTTTTTTCTGTACATTAAGAATCAGTATTATAGTGAATAAATATTTTGGTCAGACGTAAATATATTGTGCCATGAAATATACTTCTTCCCTCTCATCTATTTTTAATTATAAACCTAGACCAATACTCAGAAAAAGGGATTTTTGTAATCCACATTGATCTCCGGGAGAATTAATTACGCAGAAAATCAGAAGAAATGTTTTCCAATAGACATGTTCAAAATACCTATGTAAGTGGGATTCTAGAATGTAAGCAATATTATTGTTTCTTTTCTATCAAAGAAACAAGGTTTTGTGAAATATTGGAATTTTATTTCCAATTCTAATATTTGAAGGTAGTTACCTACACTTATGTTGTCAACTGCTCCTTGTTGACACTGTGATTTTATTGGCTCCACGCAATACCAGCAAGAATTTACTATGATTCTTTTCTTTTATGACACACATAAAAAAAAATCGACATATTTACTCAAGACCAAGAGCTAACTGAAATCATTTTAACCTATCAAAATTGATGGGAGGCCTTCACTGCCAAAGTCACTGCTGGGTTGTCACAATTCATTGCAATCTGCCAACCCCATTATGATGAAGGGATAGAAGACTCATAATCAGGGAATAAAGTGAGATTAATACTTGTAATTAGTACTGAATTATGTAGCCTGCTATCGGATTATTATTATTATTAGTGTCATTTTACAATTCTCTTTCATTTTATTAAACACAACTGTGAATAATTTCTACCTAATACCACTCTCTATTTGCTAACTAGCTAGCAAATATTCATGAAAATATCCATTAACCACACACATAAAATGCTATATTAGAATGCTGTTGATTCAGTGCATGCTACTCTCTGATCCTTTAGATTTGAGAATCAATTAACAGTATGTTTCCTTGGATTTCCTCCAGTATAATTTAAAAATTTATCATACTCAAGATCTATGAATATTATTATTTTTATCATATTATACCAGAAATTTCACTTTTGTTTTTACAACAAAAATAGAAATATAAACATACATGAATTTGGATCAACTTTCTGTTGCTCTGTCCAGACTCTAAAATCCTGCTCTTTAGATTAATATATATCAAAGATTTGGATTAAACAATGAACCAGATAGCACTCAGGCATACAGTTCAGTATTCCCACATAGACTACACAACTCATTCCTTGTTACAGTGTCTTACACAGATCCAAGCTTTAATAATATTAACATTTTTAAATAATCAATGTTATTAACCCTGAGTAAAATATCACATATAAACTTTTCTCATTTGTGCTTTCCCCCCCTCCATTTGGAGCTTATTAATAGCATTCTTATATTTAAAGAGTCCCTTTGTTTGTGAAAATGTGGACAGCCAGAGCTCTAAGAGCATGTCCAGACCTTGATATAATGTTATTGATATATCTTTTGGCTTGGTTTCTCCCGACAGCAAAGACTAGGACAAGGATTTGAATAGAGCTAAATTATTTGAGAGACTATCTAAAGTAGAAAAGTGAGGAATTGGGAAGAATGAGACAGAAAACACACAAATCCAGGTGTATTACTAATGTTATTATTATGGAAAAACAATGAGGGCATGCTTCATTGGAATCTCGAGAAACTTCCCAAAGTTGTCTCCATGTAGACCTGGAAGCTGACACCTTTATCAAGGGTTCCAATTTCCTATTTACTGAGAGTTGTCCTCAGAGGATATTAACTCCTTGTACTTCGGGGCTGTGCATAGGTTCAGCCTTGGCAAACTTATGTGCGTGTTTTTGGAGAAGTTCTAAGATGACAGGTAAGAGCTGTGATACTGTCAGTATTAAGTGTAATCTCCCATAGAACTGTCACCACAGGTGTAGCCAAAGTCAGAGGTTAGGACATGACCTTAAAGGTGTTTATGATGATATTATTTTACGATAATAAGTGAACTTGAAATTTACAAAAACCTTAAGAGATAACATTTTAATTATAAATCTATAAAAATGGCAAACATTAGAACTAACTTATTCACATATTTTATAACAGATGTGAAAAAATACCATCAATTGGATTAATATTTAAATGTTGGAAAAAATTTCAACTGAAAGAATTATTTGCCAGACTTTTGGAGCAAAGGAAGATTATATGATTATTTAATAAAAAATATGAAGTAAGAACTCAGGTTGTGGTAGGGACTTTCTTAAATGAATATATGCCTGCATATCTGTAAATATTTGCTAAAGAATCAGTAACATTGAGTACCCTGATGGTTTTGAGGAATTTTAAACTTTTTCTAAGAAACTACTAGCTCTGATTATATAATAGCAGTAAAGGATTGGGGTAAATAAAGTACAGATCCACGAGGACACAGAGTATGAAAAAGAAAACAATAATGGACAAGAGGAATCAACACATTTGAGGAAGATGGGAATTGAACTAAGCAGCAGTTATTGAATCTGGAGACAGAGAAAGAACAAAATCTTAGCTTACAAGAAGTGGATAATCATAACACGAGCCATGACACGATGTGGAATCCTGGAAAAGGCAGAAACTTGAAATGCAGGAGGAGGGACTGTGTCCCAGGACACTTGGGGTGGGGGGAAATCAGAAGACTTCTTGATGAATTTTATTTGGCACGGGTAAGTGTCCTGATTTCTCTTCATTAGCTTATGCGGGGAATAAATTATCCCTCCTTTTCCACCTCAGGAAAAGAGAGGTTTGAGAATAGCTATTTCAGTTAGGATTTACATTTTGCTACATATAACATAAATTGACCACAGTGGGTTAACCATGCTTTCTCATTTAACAAGAGGACTGGAGGGAGTGACTTCTGATGTTGCTTCAGAGGCTTCAGGAAGTCAGGTGAAATAAATATCTCGGAGACTTTCATGGCAGAACAATGGTTGCTGGAGTTCCAGCTAAGAAGAAAGAGAGATCTCAGAGAATGATATATTTAATTGATTAATACTGTGTCATATGGCCGAAATCTAACCACAAAGGAGGCAGGAAAACATTTGCTGCTGTTTTAAGCTTGCTTGCTGCCAATCTCCCAGTGGGTTCTGATATTAAGGGAAAAGGGAGATGGACATTGGCTTGGCATCTATCAACATCTACCAGTTGCTTGTAGGAGAGCCAATGTTGCTATATACACATGTCATCTCAAGAGATTGTATCTGAATAAAATTACAATGAATTTTAGTTCTCTCCATATGGACAAAATGTCCTTCCTCATGATCTAATGACCTATAAAATAGAAGAGAATTTAATTGCCACTAATATTAATACACTCAGATAAAATCGTGAAAGAAACACAGTACAAAAAATTACAATGTTTATTCAGAAAAGGGACCATCAAAAGTACCCATGATTGCTGGTTTATAGTATTGTTCAAATCATGGCACACGGGAATGGCACAAACGCTTTGCTCATTAGCCGGACAATATGGCAACCCTAATTCTGAGTCAGGAGAGATTCATTCTTTCCATTGCACTTGAATGCTACAGCTGAGTGTATTAGAGGTGATGCCTTCCCTTGGGGTGACCCTGCTTTCACAGACACATTACTACTAGAGCAATTTTGGGGGCACTGGATTACATTAAGAATTTGTTTATTCTATCTATTTTTAATTAATTTTAAATGGGTTTCAATTTGTACAAAAATTAGTAGAACACCAACTTATTTTCCTTTGCTAATTGCTATGTGCTAATTATCAAAGCCAATGATCTTGTCTGTTGGAACTCTTGAATACTAATGATTCTCCAAATTTTTTGTTTAACCAAAGAGCCTCATGTCCTACTCATGCTGCTTTAAAGTAATTAAACAAATAAGCTACAATGGAACGGTAACAGCCTTAAGATCAGCTTATTTTAATGTACAAAATTTCTTTTACTAGGAAGCAATACTTAAGAAAAGATGTTTGAGAAAATCCTGGGAAATAAAATGTAATATGAGGCACAAAAATTTAATTGACTTTCTTAAAGACATAGGTAGACAAATGATGGGCCTCTCAGACAATTTACACTAAGAGATCACAGAGATCTTCTAAGGACTATTTTATTTTATCCTATGTCTGCTAATTCCAATCCAAGTATATTTTTTCTCTTTTTAAATAATGTATAGTGCAAAAAATGGTAGAAAATGACAATCACATGCCATAGTGTACATTTTTTCTATCTTTTTTCTCCAAAAGTATTAACGGCACTATGTTGTCACGACTGTTCCTGTGACAAACTAGAAGGTTCCTGTGACAAACTTAGTGATAACTGCAACTGGTTCCCGTGGTTATGCTAAGGTGTATTTTATTTTCCAGAAAGTCAAATACATGAATATTATGCAAATGTGAAATACTCAAGTGTTGAGGATTTTTACTCAATTCATTAATTAATTAGAGAACCAGTAAGATGTTAAAATTGGTTCACATGAGAATTAGACTCACAGAAATTTTTGTTTTCTTGTGGAAAATAATTTACCAACATGATAATTAATGTGAATCATTTGCATTACCATCAGTTTTCATCTTTTAACTTCTGTCACTGCAGGGGGTTACAGATAGACTTAGCAATAGCAAGCCCATAAACAGTGCATTCCTATGGAATCAGGTAATCCTCTAGGATTCTGCTAGAAAATGCCCAGGACTTGCTTGAAAAAAACTCTGGAATTTCTTTTGCTCAAATGCTAGAATTTTTTTTCATAGTTTCTACCCGCTTTTCAAGCCTCCTTCAGCTTATCCCTTAAGTCTGTGGCCAACCTGATATCAAACTGATTTATTATTTCTTTGAATGATTACCAGATTAATTTGCCACATTTATGCCTCTTTTTGATCTCTAAGAAACCTAACTGGTTAAGATAAGTTTATTAACATCTGAAAGGCTCTCCATCATCATCCCTACATTGTAAATAATTCCTAAGGGCAGCCCTCTGACAAAAAGACACCACAGTTGGCTATTAGTAAAGAAAGTCAAATATGAAAATGGTAAGGAGGCTGAGAAAATATGGCAAAACATCAGGAACATCTGTTAAAATATTTATTATTAAATATTGCTTAATTTCTAATAATGTTAATGCTACATAATTAAATGAGGTGTTTACATGAACCAGACATTTTTCTAATGCATTACTTATAGTAATTAATTTTCACCAAGAAAAAACTGTATGTATATTGCAAAATCATGATCAGTATTTTGCGGATGAGAAAACTGAGATTTAAAAAAATGTACCTCTTCTGAAATCTCACATACAATCTCTGTCATGGATAGGAGGATAAACTATCACCACCAAGGTAGAAAATTGAGAGATTACTTAAAACTGTAATCCTTACTCTTCAGAATTTTTTTTAAAAAGTTTGTCACAAATTCAGATTCTATTAAAATGTATACTTTTTATTTTGGATAGAGATAGACTGTACTGAGAAAAAGAAGGAGACATATCAGTGCTACCATCTAGTGTCTATGTACATCATCAGCCTATTTATGAGCTATGAAACAATATGTATCACTGGGAAAAAAGTTTCTTTAATGCTGAAGTCTAAAGAAAATCTAGGATCTTGAATCCTGACAGTGTCGATGAAAATTTGACACTGCTATTCCTCAAGTAGGATAGAATGAATGTATTTACAACATTTAAAAAGTAACGAAATGTCTTACTAACTTACCATAAAGATTGCTTGTCATGCTTCCCGTATTTTCAACAGAATAGTCTTTGCTAGTATATATATACATATTCTGGAATGTTCACTTACATTTTGGCTCTGTTTTTCAACTCTTTAAATAAATTCCTCCAAAAACAGTATGTTTTGCAGGCTCGCTAGCAGAAAAGTATTGCACTACATGGATGTAATCAGCGAATATGAGCTAAAATTTCTCTGTTAGAGAGAGATAACAATAAGAATGTCTGCTTTTCTTCTCACTTGGTCAAAAAGATATTTAAACTTAATTCGAGATCTATGTTTAAGTATTCAGTCTATGATGTCAACATCTTGGCTCAAGCTGTTATTAATTCTGTTATTTAATACACATTATTTAACCTTTTTAAATCTCCAAATCCTCATCAGTAAATTAGGAGCAATGATAGTTTCTAAATGAGAGGATTGTTGTGGGAGTTAAATACAATGATGAATGCAAAAGACTAAGTAGAATGCATTTGTAAGCTCTCCAGAAACGATTGTACCACTATTTTATAAAATAATATTTCCAGCAGACAATATTGCTTCAAAATATTTACTTTGTAACAACAGGAAATTCCTTCACCTAGCCAATAATTATATCCCTTTCCTCCTTTCCCAAATTCATCCCTTCCTACCAAGAGTAAAGATGTTACTTAGGTTCTTTAGAGACTCTTGCATGGATGAGCATACAAGAGTTCTGGTTAGTTTTTAGTGGCTCTTTGGCCACTCAGAGCATGGATAAATCCACCGGTGTAGGCTTTATCCTCACAAGCTATAAACACATAAGTAATTTTGAATGATCTTTTCTAGAGTCATGCATGATAATAAATGTAGAATGACTTATTGGAGCTAATATCATTATCACACTCTGATTCCAGGTACTTGGAATTATAAAATAAAATATTGCGTGTGGCATAACTGAGAACTCTACTCTCATTTTGAAATCATGGTGAACTGAGCTAAAGAGGCATATGGGTGTGTGGGAATACGAACCTAAAGAAGCTTCACGGGAGGTACAATGAGCAGACTATCAAGTGATTTCCAGCATTAAGACAGGAAATATCAACTGATTGACATTCCAGGTACCCTGATTTCAGAGAGAAGTCAGGTAAATAGTTACCTGACTTGAGTCATGAGATTTTAGAGGCCAGAGGCCAGTGACAATTTTGAGTTCAAAAGGATGCATATACCTCAAGTTGTCTCCTTGCCTTACCATTGAGGTTGCTCCTGATCCCATTGGAGGGAAAAATTACCAAAACATTAGAGGAAAGAAAATGTCTGTGTTGAAGCCAAATCTCAGTGAATTACTTAATGTCTACATCTTACACCTTTCTCTAAGAGTCACTCATTTCAAATACGAATGCATTATGAGGCATGTATCTTTAGAAATAACAATTCTGCAAGGTCATCTATTTTATTTTTCTGTTTCCATAATGTCCCAATGCAAGTGAGCAGATTGTCTCCACGTTTTAACATGGCGATAGTTTCTGGAGGAATAGAGGTGATTCGAGTCATCAATATGCGTGATGTTGAAAAGTATGACAAGGCAGTGGCTACTGCCAGGAATCAATGCTTGGATCAGGCAACTTTGTAGAGGAAACGATAAAATAAATGGCATATCCCAGATACACAAAGAAAAAGTAGTCGTAGGAGTTCTATAAGACAGCTCATCACTCGCTTGATCCAAAACACCAGGGCTTATGATTAAGTATCCAGCTATGACTCGACTGGCATTATAATATTAGACCAAATCAGATATTTGCTATTGTTCTACTACTTGAAACTTCTAGTTGCACTTAAGATTTGTGTATCATATGAACATACACTATTTTTGAATTACATATTTCCCCCCTGCCCTTGCGTTTGTTGTTGTTTGCATATTTGCTTTTGTTTACCTCTTCTGTGCTGTTTCAGATTATCTGAAAACTATAAAACTACTGTAAAAATAAGTCCTTATTACATAACACATTTACTTGTACGTTTTTCCTCTGAATTCACTTTAGTCTCGATATGTCCTTATTGATTTGAAAATGATGTCTTTTTTCTTTATAAAATTTCCTCCTTTTATGGTTGTCATCACCAGTAGCTCCACTGAAGAGTTTGTCAAAAGAATTGAAAAATCGGAAAGATGTGAATGAAGCTGTTTTGTCAAATACAAAAGAGGAGTATTGAAGTACCACTTACGCTCCTACTTTCACCTCTAAACCTTTAGATGTTTGACCTTGGAAATTTTTGCTTCTAGCAAAAATCCCTATATAATTTTCACTTTGATGAACAATTTACTTTTATAATTTTCTAACACTTTGCCATCCAATATTTCCATTTAAATTACATTCTGATATAATTTTTTAAAATAATAAAAATGCAGTCTGTTCAATTTCTGAGCAGCAGTAGTTATAGAAAGTTTTATAATATTGAAACTGTATAATTTTCCTATAGTTTTAAACCTTGTTTCTAGTATTTTTCTTATCAGTCACTTATCAGTGACTATGAAATAATAGCCATTGACAATAAAAAAGGACCTACTAGAAACTATCCGCATCCATAGGAAGTTGAGAATCTAGTGGAGTCAAACAATTAACTCACTTAGCAGACATTTATTGAGTGTCTATTCTGAGTTGAGCACATTTCTAGTTGAGCACAATTTTAGATAGTGGGAATAAAATGAAAAATGAGACAAACTAAATCCCAGCCCTGATAGAGAATCATTTTAATGTGAGGGAGAGATAATAGAGAAGCCAACTAAAAAAAGATGCAGGGTTTTTGTTTTGTTTTTTTTAATATGGTGCATATTTTGAAATAAATATAGCAGATTGAAAGGGTAGCAGTGATTGAGGAGGGGTCTTTTAACTGAGTGGTCAAAAAAGGTCTCTCTGAGGAAGTCAGCTTTGAACAGATTTTTGAATGATATCAAATATAAAACTACACAAAGATCTCTGGGAGGGGTTTTTATTCCAGGCATAAAGAATTGTAAAGGCTCTGAAGTCACAATACAGACTGAAAGTTTCTATAACAAGGAAAATTCTAACAAAGAACAAAGAGATATAACTATGGGGCTTGAGAGAAAAGGGAAGGACTCCCTGTGGAATTGGTACTTAATTTAAACTCCAAAGAGGAGTAGGCCTTAGTTTACACAGGTCACCTCAAGAATCTCACATTCCACAAGACAAACATGAAAGCAAATACACATGCAACAAACATTAGCAAAAATACAATTTAGAGAGATTGTGATGATAGTGATACACATAGGGTATTGAGGATCATAAACAAGGAGCAGTTAGCCAAAATTTTTTAGGAGGGTGATAAAATAGTAGGGAAAGAGCAGTGCATGAACACGTATCAAATGAAGCAATTCTTGAGTTGCGTTTTAAAGGATGCATAGCAGTTTGTCAAACTCATTAAAGGAGAAGAACGCCTTGGCAATAGGAGGCATAAAGCCATAGAGTTTGCAAAAACAAATACCGCAAATATTGGCTGCTGGTTCCAGTATTGGTGATTTAAATATTTAGAAATAAATCTCTTGCTAAGGATGACTAAAATGCTGGACAGAATAATTTTAAATAAAAATTCAACATGGTTATAAAAATAAGTGAAGACTTATTGGTCCATCATAGGAAATATAAGGAAAACCTAGAAATTCATGCTCTAAAATTCACTTTTGTTAAGAGGACACTTGTCTATCCTGAAGGAACAGCAAAAACTGACCTTTGCTTTTGACAGACTCTTGAGAGGCAAAACTCAAAACTCAGAAACAATCAAATTTGAAGACTTTGGTACAACCCAAATTTAAGTTGAGAACCCCAAAGCAGAACCAGAAACAGAAGTAAAACAGTCCACACAGTGCAGCTTATCTCTTGTGTAATCAGAGAAAGTCAAGTGCTGAGCATGGAATGTGATGGCCAAGTCCCAGGTACCAAAGAAAAATTCCTGTCAGGAGGATGATACCATTATTATAGGCCATAATAATTCCTATAAAAACAAAAAATGTTTCAAATACAATGTCTTAAACTCAGCCAAAGAAAACAAGTCACACAAAGAAAGAAGATATTATTATCAGTAAGATCCAGAACAGACAATGGAATTAAGATATTAAGATGATTTGACACAGAGTGTAAAACAGAATGTGCTTACTCTGCACAAAGAAATGAAGGTAAAATGTAAAAATATTAACAGAAAATGAGAAACTAAAAATAGTCCCTCGGCAAAAATGTCATAAAAGGACCAAATAGATATTCTAGAACCTAAACATATGATAGCTGAATTTAAGATGAAACCAGACAAAAATCAAAGAAAATCATAAAATTAAATGTGAAAAGTGTGAAATAAAAAATAAATATAGAAATAAAATGGAGAAGATCTACAAAACAAAAAGTTTGTTCAAAAATATAAGGATCTCTTACAATTAATAAAAAAATTACAAGCCAGGCATGGTGGCTCATGCATGTAATCCCAGCACTTTAGAGGCTAAGGTGAGAGGCTTGCTTGAGCCCAGGAGTACAAGACTAATTTGGACAACATAGTGAGTCCCTGTTTCTACAAAAAACTTAAGAATTGGCCGGGTGTGGTGGCATGCACCTATAGTCCTAGTGTTTGAGAGGCTGAGGCAGGAGAATTGCCGGAGCCCAGGAGTTCTAGGCTGCAGTGAGCTCTGATTGCACCACTGCACTCTAGCCTGGGCAGCAGAGCAAGACCTGTCTTCAAAAAAAAAAAAAAGAAAAGAAAAGAAAATACAGAAATATAGGCAGCACAATACTAAAATGTCAAAAGATTTGAACGTGTACGTCATAGGAAGAGTAATTCAAAGGATGTCTAATACATGAAAACTGTTTATCTTTACTAGGAATCTGGAATTACAAAGTAAAACCTTTACAAGATACTACTACTAATCCATGTTTGTCAACAATAAAAAGTCCAACAAAAATTTGGAAAAAAGGCATTTTTCCTATTTTGATGGTTGGACTACATACTGATACAAGTATTTTACTTAAATTCGGAAATACTTAGAAAACTTGAAGATACATATAAGCTCTGGCCCACTTATAACCTCAGGCCCCTCCTAAAAAATATAAATGGAATGTATTTTTACACCAGGATATGCATAAGGATGATTATAGCAACTTTGTTCATAACAACCTAATAACTAGTGGTATATTTTATGCAATTGTATATTTTACAG
Source organism: Avahi laniger (assembly GCA_963575035.1). Lineage (NCBI taxonomy): Eukaryota > Metazoa > Chordata > Mammalia > Primates > Indriidae > Avahi > Avahi laniger. The sequence continues at coordinate 8,613 of CAUYSK010025702.1, read as the reverse complement.
CAAAGTATGTTAACAAAGAAAGATTTTTATCTAAAGGAAGTCTTCTACAGTTCTGGCTATGATCTATTTCTCAAAATGTTTCTGTTATGTTTTTAATTTATTTTTGATATATATCATATATGGTGTATACATAAAATATAAAATATGTATGAAATATATATTTATTTATACCATATTATACCTCAGTGTTCAAATCTCCATTTGTTTCCTCAGTTTCCTAACATATTCTTAAGGTGATCTGACCTAAAATTTTGATCATCTTAGTCTAGATTGTTCCATTTTACAGTCTTTTTAAAAATGTAGTGTCTGAAATTTGTCAAAATAATCTATTGTCTCACCAAAGTTGAGCATAGTTGTGCCCATTAGCTAATTATATCAACATCTACATTAGACACATGTCTGTTTTAATTCTTATCGAGCTCTTAGTTACATGACTTTTTCTGAAGCTTCCTTTATATGAAGTTTTAAGCTACCACCCCATGAACCCAACTAAAAGACTGAGTGAAAATAGGCAAGAAGTTATAAAATAAAAGAATGTGTAGTAGAAAAATACTGTCCTGAAGTCCTAAGTCTAGTTTCGTGTGTTGAGTCTGCCTTACACTAGCCACACAAGCATAAACTAGTTGCCTAAACATTGTTAGTCTCAATGTTTTCACCCATAAAATGGTGGTAATAACACTATGAAGAGTTGTGTGAATTTAATGAACCACAAGATATGAAAGTTTCATATTTAATGCTAAAATGGTAGCTATTATACTTTATTATCATACTTATAACCAATTATTTAAATAATGGTAATCAAATTATTGAAAGTGACAATATTGTTTATATTATAGGACACTTGTTGACTAATCATACACATATATTTACCAAATATATTTCATTCTAGTCTACCCTGTTTAAGAATGTAAATTCCATAATTCAATATAAACATCATTATGAATAATAAGAAATATAATAAATGCTCTAACTCATTTTTTAAATATTTATTTTCAGAGCAGTACTCTTTACTGTCAAACATAAAGAGGCTTTTACAAGCCTGTCCTGTTCCAAATTTGTATGGTGCTTTCTTATGAAATCAGATTATAAAATTGTGTAAAATAAATTCATGCAGTTAATACATTTATCTTTAAAAGACCAGATGGTCAATTTAGGATTTTTTAAAAAAAGATTTATAATTTAGACCTTAAAACCAAGTTCTTCAAGTTTTATTTATAGTCTGTCTTTCATGCATCATAAATATTACTTTTACCTAAACTAATTAATACTTATATTCACAATATACATAATTAAAATGAATTTTACATTGTATTTTTTTCATGGTTAGTTGCAGTTTCTTTTTCCTTACTTCCTTTTTTGAAATTAAACAGATTAATTCTATGAAAATTATCTTTATTAAACTTTGCTTTATCTGATATGCTATTGTATTTGTATTTCTGCTAATAGTGACTACCGGTTTGGCTGCTTTTAATTTTTAAATAATAATTAATTTATTTCCAATTTATAAACACTACTTCATTTGTGATTTCAACTTCACAATCAATTTTAAAATCTAAACTCCATGATGGCAAGAATTTGTCTTGCTCATGGTACAAAAAATCGGCACTAATGAATCTTTACTGATTAAATAAATGAATGTAGTGTCTGACACTAGCAGAGCTGACAGGAGCAGAGATGAAGCAGAAAACATAATCACTGTCAAATGGGTGATTCTGGAGATGAAAAGACGCTTTTAGCTTAGTTACTTTGATACGCACTCTACATAACACTCCAATTTTACATGAGGATTTGGAATGAAAATGGTTCCACTCCTAAATAATAAATGTATTAATTGCACTCCTTATGAGTCCTGACAGCAGTCAGCTTTGTAGGTTTCTGATTCCATTCCAAGGGGTTGAGGGCCTCTGTGATTTATGTGATAGGCAGCAGTGTGTCATGAGGAAAGACTCGTAGGATAAAACTTCTTCAAGACAGGGACACAGATGGCTGCCTGTGAGTGTGCGCTGGGTGTTAATGAAAATGCATTGAACAGTGAAGGAAGGCCAGAGAACAAGCACAGAAAGTGCCCAGAGTTTTGTTTTGTTTTGTGAAGATGCACTACACGCTTTTGTTTTTCCCTTATGGAAGTTTTTAAATTTATTTTTGCTCTGACAACCCACAAACAACTAAGATGTTATGAACACAACGTGGGCATTAAAGGATAAAAACAAACAAAAATTGAATAAATACTAAAGACTCAGCATTCAGTTCAGCCATGCTTCTCTATGATTAACTGCTTAGCAGCACAATTACACTGGATGTTTTGTAAAAGCTATACTTTGAGATCAGACTGTGAACCAGCACAAAGTGCCCTATGCAATTTTCTAAATCATCTAGATTTTCTACATTGGTTGTCTGACCTGAAAATTCTCAGTTCATAAATGTACATGCATTGAACTACCATATGTTTAGTGTAATCATATTCACTGGATAATTGCTTAGTTTACTACTCCTCTATTTTGATACTACCTAATGTTCAGTCTCTTCCATGTTTTGCCCCTTGTTTCCAACAAATGTCAATTCATTGCATATTAGCTAAAGTAAAACAAAGAGGAATGGTTGTTAGGGGGGTGATTTAATAAGGTCTTGTGTGTGTGTATATGTACACACACATGTGTGAGACCATATTACATCATAGGCAAGGTACTTCCATAACATCATTCTAACACCTTCATGTGATACTGGATACTTGGTAAGCTTTAATTCGGCAGTCATAAATCTTTCTTTACACGTTTTTCTAACTCAACAGTCAGCCCTTTATGTCCCATGCAAAGTCCACTCATTTTATGTAACAATTGTTTTGTCTGCCCAATCCAAATTTTTTTTTTTAATTCACTGCTCTGGAAAGCTGAAGGGAAAGGAAAGGAATATTTTATAATATAACATCTTGTCTTGCCTGGCTCCAGAATCTGTGTGGGCATTCCCTGATTAGAGATGTGAGCAGTAGTAATTAAGTTTCCTTAATTTCCAAATTAAGGAAAAACAATAAACAAACAAACAAAATGTTTGCTCTAAGCCCTTTATCATTGTTTCATTTATAGGAATCATAAAAGCAAAGCCATAAATACATTTGTTTTTTTAATTTATATATTTTAATTGTTATTGAATTTTGCTCTTTTGATTGCGTCTAGTGCCGTGGATATAAATCTAAAGCAATTCACAAAACACAACAATTTAAGATGCTTCCCTTTATAAATTTCATTGGTAGGTAGTCTTAGTCTATAGAACAGGTGAGCCTTGAACTCAAAAGTGTCAACACAGGCTTTGCTGTTCATGGCAGTCATCTCAAGTTAGGTCTACGTGATATCTGGCTTCCCATTGCTCAACCGTCTATCTCATGTCTGATTCCTTGTGTCCATAGCACATAAAAAAGCCACCTCTGTATTCCAAACGCTCAGCGAATCTGCTTTTAGGAACACATTTTTAAACATGCATATACTTATTCAAAAATCTTAGTGTACTGGAAACATAGTAATTTCCACAACTCCTGCTGCCATATTTCAGGACCTCTGCTTCCCTTGCTTATCTCAGCAACCACTTGGGATCACCAATGAGTCAATGCTTTCTCTTTCAAAGAATTCTTGTGGCAGATCCTTGGTCAAAATAGCCAGAGAGCTGTCTTTGTATTGATAACTTATTATGTAACAGTCTTCCAAAATTACTGTTTTCAGTCATTTTAGTACTTGTATCTATTAACTAAGGTCTCTGTTGGTTCCATCTGTGGAGCTATGTTGGGGCAAAGTGTCACAAGACGACAAGGAATGACTTTCAGAGCCTGCGCCCATCTGTTCAAGTGTTCCGTGAATATGTTCCTTTCTACTTCATTTAACAAGTTCCTGAATATATGACTTCCATTTAATTAGTTATCAAGTTCTGTAATAGAAACTATGACATCAACTATTTTTTTCAAATGGAAAAAAAACTGGTGGAAGTGATTTATACCAACCATAATTCAAAACACTAGGACTTGCTACTCTAGTGTTCAGTGAATTTTGGTAAAGAAAACATTGCTTGCAATTATCTGGTAGTTTGTGTGAATTAATCTCTAAATGTTGGATATGTTTTCTTCAAAATTTAAAAGGCCTACCAAATACTGAGCTTCTCACTCAATTTCTGGTGAACCCAAGGCAAGTAATATATTATTCGCTAGAAGGAGGGATTTCATAGTGGTTGCAGACCAAGAAGTAAACTCGATTCACTCTTTAGGCAGGACCCTGCACTTTGCAGCAATTATATTCCTTTATATGTTAACTGTTATGAATAATTTTAATATTTTAATAAATAGTAAACCAGTTAATTTCATTATTAGTAATAATATATCCATCATTTGCAAAAAACAACCCTTGTCTTACAGATTAAACTATCCTGGCACCACAAAAGCAATAAAAAGAATCACTTTTTTCAAATCTTAGTAAGCTTCTGTCAGTTTCTATGAGCCATCTGCTTTTCAAACCAGCCAAATGAGGCCCTTTTAGAAAGAATTAGTTAATTTTTAATTCAATTTTATCTTTTCTAAACCCAGTCTAAGTTTCCACTGAAATATTCCTTTTTGACTTCAGATGTGCTTTATACTGATGGATCTGTACGTGGTTGATACTAGCTCTGATATCTAGAAAATAAAATTATTTTGTTACATAATTATCATATAACTATAACATATTGCTCATTTGTTTTTAGTTATCTAATGCTCATTCATTTAAATATATATTTATTTGGGAACACTGAGGCGGGAGAAAAAGAAAAAGTAAATAAAATATATATTTAAAAGTGAAATTTTTGTGTATATTTATATTTATATAAATTATGCATTATTATTATGTGAACTGATTAAAGTTTTATTTTGATAATTTGGGAAAGCTTTTGAGATATACATTGATTACTGAAGTAGACTCAGGTTCTAAGAACTGAGTTGGGAATCATTATTTTACAATTCATTCTGAACATCATAAAAGATGAAAAAACTGCTAAATTCAGTTCATGGAGGTAATTTACTTTATAAATATAGGCCACTCAAAGTTTTAAGAGTTTAAGTTGCAATTGGGGATGAAATAATACCTATAATTAATTAATAATAAGATGGGAACTCAGGTTAGTTAATCCAGGCACTACCACACCTGGATCTTAAAAATTCTCACAAAAATTTGGCAAGGTAGCTTATTATCACGTCGCTTTTGTAGATAAGTAGATTGATGTTGAGAAATTGGTTCCTAGTACATGCAACTACTTTATTATCTACAGCATTTTCAATTATTTCCCAATTCTGCGGTAAAATTTTCAGATATACAATCACATCTTACAGAACTACTTTTTTTAAAAATATATATATTTTTAATTGACACACTATAATTCTATGTATTTATGGGGTACAATTTGATGTTTTGATACACATTAATGTATATGTTACATGATGATCCAATCCTGGTAGTTATAGATTCACCACCTCATGTATTTATTTATCATTTCTTTTTTTATTTCTATTCATTTATTTATTTTTTACTATATCTCCCTTTTATTTGTTTATTTTTTTTTGTTTCAGGATATTATGGGGATACAAACATTTTGGTTACAAGTAATGCATTTGCCTCACCCAGGCCAGGGCTAGAGGCGTGCCTTCCCCATACAGTGCGCTCTGTCTTCATTAGTTGTGAGTTTACCCACCCCCACGCTTCCACCTGACCAGCACCCAATGAATATTACTACCATGTGAGCACCTTAGTGTTGATCAGTTAGTACCGATCTGATGGCGAGTACACGTGGTACTTATTTTTCCATTCTTGTGATGCCTCACTTGGATGCCCATGCTACCTTGAATGTGCCTGACCTCGTCTGCACTTAGAACCAGTTTTTTTTTTTTTCAGATTGCTACATCAGAACAATGAAATCACTTTCCACCCTCAAGAACACAAGTAGAAAGCTGCTCAGAAGTCTCCACAAGAGAAAATCAGCAAGGACAAAAGGTTTAACTATGCACTGAATAATCAAGTGACTACTGCGTCAGCTGTGTAGATGAATAAAGGCTGCACTGAGCTACCTATTACTGTTATTGAATTATGTCATGTGAGCAAGAGCAAGACCCTGTCTCTACAAAAAATAGAAAAATTAGGCAGCCGTGGTGGTGTGCACCTGCAGTCCTAGCTAATTGAGATTCTGAGGCAAGAGGATCGCTTGAGCTCAGAAGTTTGAGGTTGCAATGAGCTATGATGACACCACTGCACTCTAGCCAGGGAGACAAAGCAAGATCCTGTTTCGAAAAAGAAAAAATAACAACAACAAAAAAACAAAATAAAAAAAAAACAAAACAACAAAAAACAAAAAACGAAAAAAAATGTATGTTAGTATACTCAAAATATTCAGAATATGCAATTCAGCTCTGAGCACCTGACCATAAATAGCCTTATCTTATATTTCTTTGGGATATTTTGTATGTTATCATCTGCCAAGTAAGTGCTCACAAATATATGTCACATTCATTGAATATATATGAACACTGTTGTTTCTAACAACTCCAGTTAAACAAGCATATTGTAAAATGTCTCATTTTTTTGAGCTGATCTTTCCTCATATTCTGATCTAATACAATGATAGGACATCAAAGCACTTAGTAATAGACGGATGGTTTAAGTTCCATAGATGTTAGCAGCATTGTTAATTATGCTTATTTAAATCTTTACACATTTTCAAATAATCTTACAACTCAATGAGCTTCACCTGAAGCACTGGAACTAACTCAGATATTTTTGGATGGAATTTTGTTAAGTTTATGGGAGATTTTCTGTGGTATCGCCTTTTTTTTAATTTTTTTTTTAAATCTGTTTATCATAAGCCACAGAGAGTAGGAAAAGAACCTTCAATACCTCAGATAGCTCTGGAGATTTCCTGGAAAATCTCCTACGTTGGTATTCTTGCAGCACAAAAATGATGATGGAATGGTAAAATCATTTTCTGAAAAGTAACTTTATTCACCAGCAAATAACCGATAAAAAAATGAAAATATTTTAAGTTTAGAAGCATATTTCTGTATTTTCTTTTTAAAGACAGAGAAAAACTGTTAACATGCTTGAATATTTTATTTATCATACAAACAATTACTTCATTTCAATGAAATATTGTTTATTTAATTGACTGTATGTCTTCTTAAAAAAGTAGAAGCATTATTTGTTTTCCATCCTAATAAATTTCTATAAGAAAGGTCACTGTAAGTTTATAGGACAACCTTTAATTTCACATTGCAAAGCCTTTGGAGTTCTCGCTATATTCAGTTTATCTACTGAAAAGAAAGCTAGACAATGTCAAGGCTTTCCAAATCATAATTAAATATTCTGGCTTTTGAAGCAATGAAATAATAAATTATAGGCTACAATTACAAATCCTGAACCAACTCCCAAAGATACCTATTAATATAAAGATTTAAACATTTTCCATATTTTCTATACCTCAAACCAAAGAGTACAATATATTTAAATGGATGATATCCTAGAAATAATCATAATGCTTTTCCTTAAATGTGATATTTCTTTGGAAAAAAATAGTTCTTATTTTCCATTATTTTCAAAATTTGGTTTATTTGATTTAACTGAAAAAGATCTTTCTTGTGGTAAAGGAGTGAAGAAGGACATATGGCTCATTGGATCTGATCACTATCAGGTCATGTTTTAGAATTAAACAAATACATGAATATGTTAAATTGTATGAGCCATGCAGTCTTCAAATATTGAGGGACATTTTAGCAATAGAAAAGTAATTGTCTCCAATTTTTTTCTTACCACCTCTTTACTTTTATGCTTATTAATTATTTAGGGATTTGTTTTACTGCATCATGTTAGGTTATATTTACATGTCACCTTACAACAGATATTTTTTTTTTTCCTGAACGCCAGATATAAAATAGAAACCCTCATTGCCATCTTCTCTCCTTACCATCCTTTATTCTCTTTCAAGGCATTTATAACTACATGAGATATTATTCTCATCTATTTCTTAACAATCTGTCATGCTCTCTTCCTCCACTGCCACCTTCAAGCATAAGCTATATGAGAACAAGTACTTTGTTTTGTTCAAGATCATATATTTGACATGCAGAATTTTCTGAGGGATGTAGAAGATGATCAAATTTCTCTTGAGTAAAACAAGTGTGCAAATACAAATTATAAATATTAAATGAATATTAACTTGTCCATTTTTCTGAAAGATTCTTTAAAGGGCTCTCTTATAGCAATCTTATAATACAGCCAATGCTTATTACAAGAAAAACAATAATGATCAATGAATTATTATTTATAATATTGTGAATAATTGAAGCAAACAATAAGTGAGAATGTAAGTGAATATGTGATACTATGTGAAAATATTTTTTGTACTATGTACAAAACGCAGTCATAAAAAATTTCAATAGGGCAAAATTGCTTTCACGAATGAAGAAGATTGATTCAAGTATCAAGTATGTGTATGTTTTTATTTGACAATCTACATATAAGAGAACAATAACCATTTACTAATTAACTGCTAATATTAAGAAATCATGCATATAAAATATCTCTATTTTCAAAATGTAGATGTTATTTAGAAAATTCAGTT
>CAUYSK010025699.1:0-11787 GCA_963575035.1 Avahi laniger | reverse complement strand
GTTGCTATTGTAAAAGGTATTGAGTCTTTGATTTGATTCTCAGCTTGACTCTGTTTGGTGTATAGGAATGCTACTGATTTGTGTACATTGATTTTGTAACCTGAGACTTTGCTGAATTTAGTTATCAATTCAAGAAGTCACTTGGCAGAATCTTTGAGATTTTCTAGGTATAAGATCAAAGTGGCAGCAAAGAATGATAGTTTGACCTCTTCTTTCCCCATTTAGATATGCTTGATTTACTTTTCTTGCCTGTTTGCTCTAGCTAGGACTTCCAGCACTATATTGAACAGAAGTGATGACAGTGGGCAACCTTCTCTGGTTCCAGTTCCAAGAATCAATGCTTTTAATTTTTCCCCATTCAATATGGTGTTGGCTCTGGGTTGTCATATATGGCTTTTATAATATTGAGTTATGTTCCATCTATGCCTATTTTATCAAAAATTCTTATAAAAGGGTGCTGAACTTTTTCAAATGCTTTCTCTGTGTCTATTGAGAGAAACATATGGTCTTTGTTTTTGCTTCTATTCATGTGGTGAATCACATTTATAGGTTGTGAATATTGAACTATCCTTGCATCTCTGAGATGAAGCCCACATGATCATGGTGGATTAATTTTTTTCATGCACAGCTGAATTTGGTTTGGTAGGATTTTATTGAGAATATTTTCATCTATATTCATAAGGGATATTGGTCTGTAGTTTTCTGTTTTTATTGTGTTCTTTCCTGGCTTTGGTATCGAGGTGATATTGGCTTTGTAGAAAGAGTTGGGGAAGATTCCTTCTTTCTCTATGTTATGAAATAATTACTGCAGTATAGGTACCAATTCTTTGTAGGTCTCGTAAAATTCAGATGGGAACCAGTCTGGTCCAGACCTGTTTTGTTGTTGGGAATTTTTTATTGCTGCTTCAATTTTTTTTACTTGATATTGGTCTGTTCAGGAATTCTATTGCTTCCTATTTGAGCCTCGGAAGGTTTTGTGTTTCCAAGAATTTGTCCATTTCATCAATGTTTTCAAGTTTATGTGCATAGAGATTTTTATAGTATTCAGAGATATTTTATATGTCTCTTGTATCAGTTGTAACATTTTTTTCATTTCTGATTGAGCTTAGTAGAGTCCTTCCTTTTCCGTTTCTGGTTATTTTGTTTATCTTGTCAAAGAGCCAACTTTGTTTCATTAATCTTTTGTATAATTTTTTTGATATTTATATCATTTAGTTGTGCTGCAATTTAGTTATGTCTTTTTTTCTGCTTTGTTTGGAGTTGGTTTGTTCTTACTTTTACAATTCCTTGAGCTGGTAAATTAGATTGTTCATTTGTGATCTTTCTGTCTTTTGTATGTAAACATTTGAAGCTATAAATTTTCCTCTTACGACTGTTTTTACTAAACCCCACAGATGTTGATAACTTGTGTACCCTTTGTCATTTAGTTGGAAGAATCTTGCGATTTCCATCTTAATTTTTTCCTTGACCTGACAATGATTCAGCAGTAGCTTGTTTAATTTCCATGACTTTGTATAAAGTTGAGTTTCTGTGGAATTGGATTATAATTTTATTCCACTGTGATCTGAGAAGATAGATGGTATACTTTCTATTTTTTTATGTTTGTTGAGACATGTTTTGTGGCTTAGGTTATGATCAGTCTTAGAGAGTGTTTCATGAGTTGATGAGATAACATATATTCAGTGGCTTTTGGGTAAAATGTTCTGTAAATGTCTGTGAGGCCCATTTGCTGTAGAGTTCCAATTAAGTCCATTATTTCTTTGCTTATTTTCTTCTTGGAGGATCTGTCCCATTCTGTCAGTAGGGTGTTGAAGTCCCTGGGTATTTTGATACTATCTATTATTTTGTTCATATTAATTAAGATTTGCTCTGCGAATCTAGGTACACCTTTGTTAGGTGCATAGATATTTAGGATTGTTATGTCTTCTTGTAGAATTATTCTCTTTATCATTATATAGTGACCATCTTTGTCTTTCTTTCCTTTTGTTAATTTGAAGTCTATGTTATCTGATATGAGAATAGCTATCCCAGCTTTCTTTTGGTTTCTATTTGCATAGAATATTGTTTCTATCCCTTCACCTTGAGTCTGAATGAGTTCTTGCAGGTTACATGTGTTTCCTACAGACAGCAGTTATTTGGTTTGTATTTTTTTTTTCCATTCAGCCAACCTGTGTCTCTTGAGTGGGGAGTTCAAGCCATTCACATTTATTGAAAGAATTGATAGGTAGGGTGGATTGCTGTATATCCTTTTTAGTATAACGCTATTGCCTTGTTTTACCTGTTGAGCCATTGTGGTATCTGGACTTTGATTTTTAGCTTTCAAGTGATTTTACACTTACACTTAATGGGTGTGTATTGTTCTCATCCACGTATAATGCAGTTCTGAGTACTTCCTGCAGGGCGGATCTCGTCTTCACAAATTCCTTCACTGTTTGCTTGTCTGAGAAAATCTTTATTTCTCCCTCATATAAGAAACTTAGTTTCGCAGAATAAAAAATTCTAGGGTCACCGTTATTCTGTTTGAGAAACCTGAGAATGGGGCCCAATGACTTCTGGCTTGCAAGGTCTTATTTGAGATGTCTAAAGTTAGTCTGATGGGTTTTCTTTTGTAAGTTACCTGATGTTTTCACCTCATGGCTCCTAGGACTGCCTTTCTCATGTTTACTTTGACCAGTCTGATGAGTATGTGTCATGGTGATTACCTCTTCACGATTAATCTCCCAGGGTTCTTTGAGCTTTTACCAGGACATCTAGATTTTTAGTAAGCTCAAGTAAAGTTTTTTTCAGTTACTCCCTCAAACAGTTTTTCTAACCCTTGTGTATTTTCTTCTTCACCCTCAGGGATGCCTATGATCCTTATGTTAGGCCTCTTTTCATAATCCCATATTCCTTGTATTCTTTGTTTGTTTCTCTTATACCTCAGTTCTTTCTCTTTGACTGACTAATTTAACTCAAAAGTGTCATCTTGAAGCTCTTTGATTCTTTCTTCTGCCTGATCTAGCCTATTCTTAAAGCTTTCCACTGTGTTTTGTATTTCCTTGAATGAATTTTTTATTTCCAGAATTCTGTTTGATTTTTTTTAATCATTCAATTTCCTTAGCAAATTTTTCATTCATTTCCTGCATTGTTTTTGTGGTTTATTTGTATTGAGTTTCTATTTTCTCTTGTAATTCATTGAGTTTCCTTACAATCCATATTTAGAATTCTTCATCTGTCATTTCAATCTGTCCATTTTGGTTGGTATCCATTGGGAAGGAGTTTTTGTTTCCTTTGAGGGTGTCCTTTTGCTCCGTTTTTTTCATTTTTTCATAGTTCCTTTGCTAATTCCTTCTCATCTGTCCTCTAAGTCCAGACCTGGATGTGCTAGGCCTGGCCTGTCTCTAGGTCTCTGAAGAATTAATAACTGAGCATGCCAGGGAGAGGAGTGCTGATCCTGAGTTGCCTCTGAGGAGTTGTAGCAGGTTAGGTGAACCTCTCGGGTTACCTCTGACCTGCTGTTTTCACTTCTTTCTAAAAGTGTGTACTGTACTAAGTCTCCCAGCTTATTCTCAGTGATGGTGGGTAGTACTTTGAGTACGAATCAGCCACTCCCTCTTCACTTGAGTTGGATGGCATTATGCTTAGCTATTGAGTTGTTCTCCCTGTCATCGATTGATGTTTGCACAGAGAAACCAGCTTTCAAGATGGTCTTTTGTGTCTGTGGTAAGCTCTTGTCTTCCAGGTGGGGCATACAAATGACACAAGCTTTAGAAGGCGCCCTGTAGCTCCCAGGGATTTGCTTGATCTCTACTCCCCCTGAGGTGGGGGGGAGGAGCAAGACAAATCATGGCTGGATTGAGAGAGCCAGAGAGACTTTGTAAGACCTCGGAGGGGCTGCTTGTTCAACCACTAAGGGGAGCCATTGGTATGAATTTCAGGGAAATCTCTCTAAGATAGGTAGGCTGTTCCTGAGGGAGGGGCCTAGTCGCTTGAGAGTGAAAGCTTCAGGCCAAGTCAGGCTCTTTCCACTCTTGTCCACTAGAATAGTTTCTCTCTGAGGTGGGATGAGTGCCCTCTGTATTCACTCCCTGTAACTCCACCGCACTCTCCCATCAGATCAACTCACATAAGTTCCCTCACCATCTGAGACCAACTCTCGAACTACCCCTCAATCGTGAGTCTGACGCACTAGCATGCATCTCCACCAGACACTGGAGAATGGGAGGATCCCCAGTTGTGCATGCCTGTTCCACCACAAGACCCCAAGGGGAGAGAGGCAGGCCTATCGGTCAGGAGGGTCCGCTATCAGGGTTATGCTCCCACCTGGGAGAAGCAGCTGCTCACGATTTTCTTGGCTCAGGCCTCACTCCCTATTGTTATGAGTGTGGGGAGGGGCCTCTGCTTCTGTTCAGCCTGGGTATTTGGTTGTCATGGAAACCAGGGGCTAGGCTAATTGACTCTGAATGTTATGCTCCTATCCAATATGGTGGTTCTCTAGCAAGAGAGGAGGATGGGTGCACTCACAGATCCCGTTCCTTGTTGCTCAGTGCCCTTTTACACTCTCCTGTTGTTTATATCTGCAAGGGTTTCCTCGCCACCCATGTCCAGAACCAAGATCTCTACCCTGCATCTCCCTGCACCGCTCTCATGTTGGGGAGTGGGGGGCATCAGTTCCAGCTAGCCTGCCTAAGCCACCAGCGTGTGATCCCGCGAAACACCTGAAGAAGGAAACTCACAAATTGTGGTGGTCCTGCTTTCAGTGGTGGACTCGCTGGCAACACACACCCTTTGTGGAGACGAAGCGTTTGTTGCTAGTGGGTTCAGAGTATTCTCACGGTTGTAATGGGGGAAAGGGCCCCACTAGAGAGCTAAAATTACTCTATGTAATGCCAAGATTGAAGGTGATGCAGAGGAGGAATTGTCTAGGAGTAAGATAGCCAGCACTCTGATCTCTCACGGCACTCTCCTGAAAAGAGTCTCTTTTGAATATCCAAAGTCCTGCGGATCACTGGTTTACTCCGCTATTCCTATTTAGCTGCCGTGCCTGGGCTACTGAAGGGTGGAAGTGCCTATAAAATGCTTTATGTCTTGAAGCTCACTATGCAGGGGAGTGGAAGCCCCTGTACTCTTTCACTGGCCTCCGAGCCTACCTGGGTTTGAACTGCGCGGCTGTCTTCTCTATCTTCTTTGTCAGCTTTACAGTTTTTTTTGGTTGGGTCTCCAGACGTCTCCGTTGTTTCTCCCTGTGATCCACGCCTGAGCTGCAACTGCTCTCTGCTTTCCTCAGCCAAATATTCCACCTTCCAGCCAGGATGATTCAAAAAGCAATGTCTCTAGTTGGCCATCTTGGCTCCCCCGCCAAAAATAAAAAAAATCACTTTAGAAAAGATTCTTGCTTATGATATTCCACATTTGTTTTGTTAACAATGTAACTATAATCCTGAGGAATTTGTATATTTATGATTATAATTTACCAAATAAAATATAGAAAATGTATGATTATTAATTCAACAAGTATGTTTATCATATCCAGAATTAATCCCACGAACCACAATAAACCTTTTTCAACTTTCTGCACTCTAGAAAAGTTCTAGCTATCTCTAAAAACCTTGTCCTATATAATAACTTCTTTCATAACTCTGACTGAAGTAGAATGGATTTTTTCTCTACCTTTTTACCTGTACCTCTTGGCAAACACATCTCCTATGAATTAACCTTGTGCATAAATGTATGACACATACATGTCATATATATCACCACAAAGAATATAAACGTTAAAAAGACAGTGGTGATATTATATATATTCGTATCTCCAAAAAAATTTAGAACTCAATAAACAATTAAACTATTAGTCATCTTAATTTCACAATTAAGTGAATACATGAATAAATCTTTAGTCACAGTTTAATCATTATTAGGTACAGTAATGCCATACTTGTTTTATTGGGTGATTATAAGACCAAATTCTTTTCAAGTTTCTCTAAAGTTATATAGAATGTGACATTTTGTTGTTGGTCTTATTCTGGATGTTCTAGAATTTATATGCTATTAGTGTAATTAATGCAGTAGCTGTATTTCCATTAAGTACCAGACTTAGAAACTAGTTTGAGCCCCTGCTTCACTACTCACCAGTTGTGGCGTAACTCTGGCTAAGGTTTTAAATTTTTCTACACTTGGTTACCTCATCTAAAAAATGTGAGTAATATGATGTATTTCATATTGTCACAGGGCTATTGGATAAATTAAATGGGGTAGATTAGTAACACTTTTAAAAGAATGTTCTACACATAACAAGTCCTCAGTAGCAATTCATTGTTACTATTTTTAATATTGTTTGACATCTTTGTAACAACTTAGCTAATTCCACTAGGCAGAACTCCCTTCTTCCACCTGTATTTTAAAGTAAGAGACTGAATTCCTAATGCCTGAATTAAAAAGGCTTTCCATACCATTTTAGGAAGCAATATGGATCCCTTTCCTTAGTGAATTTTAGCACTTTACCCCCAAATATAGTGCAATCATAAAGACAAAGAATTCCATTAACTTTCTTGAAGGAACTCCATGAGACAGTATATATCACTCTCCAAAATAGAATAAAAGTTCCCTGTATATGAATATACAGTGGAGAAAAGCTTTGTGTATTTCTTGAACCAAATTTGAGCATTGGCTTAAGAAACCCTGAGAATATTCTCACTCCTCGGAGAATTTTTTCTGTGTCTTATACTTCAGAGCTGTCAGTCAGTATTTTTGATCATTAGCCATCTGTGATTATTTTAATTTTTGCCAGCAGGAGAAGGAACTCTTTTCTACCCAGGAGCTCTGTTATTACAATATAATTTATATGTAAAGAGCTCATTTCATCAGTGAGAGAAACTTTTACACAGTATTTTTTTTAGGTTTTTTTTTTAAGGTTTATAAGAAATTCATGGCCTCTTGGGTTTTTTCCCTTTTTCCAGCTCTATACTACTATTTCTCTGTCATACTTTACATTTATCCTTATTTCTTTCCATACAGAAATTCTATAGTACCCAGTTGACACTTTTAAGAACAGGATTGAAATTAAGCTTATTTCCATATGTTTTACATATAAAATCTCATATTTATTGTATGATGTGTAGTATAGGAAGACTCTATTTGAGATTTCCTCATTAAAATGACACAATGATATTTTAGATATAATTACTTTATGATGGCATGTTTTGAGAGAAGAAAAAAATAATTTAAAAATAAAAAAACTTGGCCTTTCTAAGTAACACCGTGAGTTAGGACTTAAGAGACATAGATTCACTTCCATACTTCATCCTGCTTCTTCTGATTTCAATTTGACCTTCAGCAAGTCAAAGGCTTCCCTCAATCACATTACCTATAATCTAGGATAATAATGTTTAACTGCATTGCAATGATTAATGAGTATTGGTCATAAAATGTAATCCATGTATTAAAAGTCTCTGCATGAAGAGGAGACTGAATCCCCAGGTCATTATTGCAGAGTGGTTTGATGAAGTGAAGTGAATTATTGATCAACTACACAAAACTTGAGTTCTCGAACTGTATGAAGCAAGTTTCAAATCTCAAGATAGATGCTTCTAGAAATAAGTGCTTTTTGAGATCCCATGCCATTTCTTGAAGAATCAGAAAATACGTTGCTGTTTTCTTTCATGGCAAAAGAACATATTATATTCTTAGCAGAGTTGACTTCTGAGGTTATTACTGGTGATCTGAGAACATTCCTTTTTTATTTACTTTCTCCTCTCTCAATTCCTAACCCTAATTTTCTTTCTCTCTTTTTCTGTCTGTGCTTTCTTTGTAAAAAAAAAACCTGGAGTCCTTACACACACAGCTTGCATAGAAGAAGCCAACAATCTCAATGCGGTAGACAGAAAACTGCAGCAACAGCAAACAACAAAATATGTCCTCTCTTTGGGCACTTAGATGCCTAGTTTAAAAAGTAATTCAGAAGTGATGTCATGCCTTCATTTAAACAATTTTTACTGAGAGGTTTTAAATCTATGCCAAGATTAAATGTAAAGATTACTTTGTTGTTTGTTTTTATCTAGGAGTAGGAATTAAGGAGGAGGGTATGTAAACACACACACACAAACACGCACACAGTGGAGGTATGGGAAATGTTACTTCCTGAAACAGTGATCAGCTTGGTGAGGCATCAACAGCATCTTCTAGGGAAAGTAGCCAAGTGCCCAAATAACTCTGAGTCACCAGGTCTGATCCCATTGAAAACTAACCTAATCTGTATGCAATTTAACATTTCAACTTAATTTTCTTGGCTCTAATTTACCCAGGGCATCTTCTCCACAGAAACCTTGAGATCAATCATGATATCTAAAAATGTTCAGAGTAATGACAAATAATTTCCATATATAACTCCATACAACTTGCCTCTTAGAGGTGGTTTCTTAATTAAAAACAAACAAACTTCAAAGCTTGGAGCCTTCTAATACAGACATAATGGGTCTGTATGCCAGTTTTTTTAGTAAAGAGTGGTGGAGTGGGGTCAATATCCTTGTAGACATAATTTTGTCTCAATACCAAAACTAAAGAGTTACTATTTGGGTTTTTTTTTTAAAAAAAAACAAACCCAAACAAAAAAACTAACTGCACTTTACAAAGCGGTAGCTGCTAAAAAATTGAGATAGTTTTGCACACTCCACATGAGTTTTTAAAACCCTGTCCAGAGCTGCTAAAATCATGTGACTCTCAGACACTGTCTGGTTATATAGTCAAGAGAGCAATGTGATACATTGCTGTCTCATAGGAAATTGGGTTTGTGGCCTGGAATGCAATTCCACCTATGAATAGTCAAAATTCTCAGGCAGCACAGTTAAACCTGTACTCTTAGCCAGAGGTGAGAGACAATCAGGTCAAATAACAAATAAACTGTAATTAAGCTCTGAAAGATTTAAAAAACAAATGAATTAATGATTTTATTTCTATGCAAATAATAAATCTTTGGGACAGATCAAATGCATTTTTTACTTCCATATTGCCAAACTTTGATTTGATTGATTCTATATTTATCCCCATGTGGCAGCTGGAGCACTCACTTTAGAAAGAAACTTTCCTAATTCCAATCTATCAAGGAAAATCTGCAAGTTAAAAACTCACTTTTATCAGCAGGCATTCTGAGAATGGCAGGTGGCAAATAAACCTCTTAGTGGATCATTCTAATTGCATTTTCTTTTACCTTTTTTTAACTTTTTTTAATCTTTCTTTTAACTTAAAAAGTTATAAGAAAAGAGAGAGGATGACTTTCTATGGTTTGGCAGATATGTTTACATCTTTCTCTAATGAACGCCGTGTTTGAAGTTTTCACTGACCCTAAGTCTGAAGCTAGTTTAAGGGTGTCTATAACTTGTATAATGAATATGTAGAAAGAAGAACTAGAAATAATATGATGCATTTAATATATGAAAGTGTTGACTAGTGTTTTTACAAATTATTTTATTGCTTTTCTCTATTTTCACAATTTTCTTTACTGATTTATTACTTTCTGTTTAGGACAAAAGAGTAAAAAACAAAATCATAAAACATAAAATATAATAAAAGAATAAAAATAAGATGAGACACATTTAGGAGGTCTCAGTAAAGTAATAATGGTATTAATCTGCATCTTCTTTTTATAACAAAATCTATTTTAATTGTAAATCTAACCCCTCCAAATCTCAGTTTAAACTGTTACTCTGGGTTTTAATGCATCTAAATATATCCGAAGGGAATTATCACAAATATTAGTTAATTGGTTAAGTGAGTATCTGAGTATTTTTGATGACCAAGTTTCAATATAAGACAATGATAATATTTTTCTAACAATTCATATTTGTTTAATAATTGAATCAGAAAATCTTGAAGTTTATTTTAAGTGAAAAACTTCACAGTAACCACCTACTCGGTAAATGTAGTTTCTATTGGGTTTTTAAAAAGCAAATATGCATATATGGCATATCCAGAAATATGCAAACACTCATATTCTTTCCCATTAGCTGAGAGAACCCCAAAAAGAAATGAGTTCATGTGATATTGGTCAAATAATAAGTAGACTCCCAACAAGAACACATGCTTCTCATTTGATCTTTATACCTACCTCACACTGTCTTATGTCTATATATTTACCTTGTGTTCTCAACAGGATACCTTAAATTGACATAGAGTTAAGCATTCATTCTTCATCAATAACCAAATACCCATGTTTGCAGATTTTCAGAGTTTATCCTTTCTTCATAATCCTTCTAGAAATTTCTCCAAAATAATATTACTGTTCTTAAACAGTTACAAAGCAAAATTGCTTCAATGGTGATAAATACAGAGTGTGATGTAAATATAAGAATAGCATTCTCACATCTGACTGCAGGAATTAAGAACAGCATCCAAGGAGGTTGAATTTTTACTAATACTTGACAGCAAAGTTAGATGTTGACAGAAAGCTTCATGCAGAAAATGTATAAAAGGATGTGAGTATCGTGTGTTCTGGGAACTATGAGTTGTTCTTTATTATTGCATTTACTTTAAAGTATTTTATTTCTCTTCACTAGGTGTCTCGAAACCTTACAAAAATGTGTAAGGAAGTTTGTAGCCAGATGTGAGCTGAAAGAGGTAGGTGGGAGCTATGTCAAAAAGGGCCTTGTGTAATTTGTAAACTGATTTAGATTTGTCCATTTTTTTTTAAGTTTGATCCTCTTTATTTGAAAACCATCATGATAGAGAAAATGATAGCAAAAGAATTCTGCTGTGTTTCTGCTACGAACATTAACTGTACTGCAATAGATTTGTCTATTCTTGTTTCAATCCTTTCCCTCAATCATACTCTCACATCTAAAAACCTACAAAGAGGTGCTATATCACCATTGTTTCTTAAAGCTGAATAGTACTCCATGGTATACATATACCACATTTTGTTAATCCACTCATGTATTGATGGACACTTAGTTGTTTCCACATCTTTGCAATTGTGAATTGTGCTGCTATGAACATTCGAGTGCAGATGTCTTTCTTATACAGTATCATTTGCTCTTTTGGATAGATGCCCAGTAATGGGATTGCTGGATCGAAAGGTACTTCTACTTGTATCTCTTTAAGGTATCTCCATATTGCTGTCCACAGAGGTTGCACTAGTTTGCAATCCCACCAGCAGTGCGTGAGTGTTCCTACCTCTCCGCATCCATGCCAACATTTTTTGTTTTGGGACTTTTTGTTAAAGGCCAGTCTCATTGGAGATAAGTGATATCTCATTGTGGTTTTAATTTGCATTTCCCTGATGATTAAAGATGTTGAGCATTTTTTCATATGTTTTTTGTCCATTATTCTGTCTTCTTTTGAAAAGTTTCTGTTCATGTCCTTTGCCCACTTTTTGATAGGGTTGTTTGATTTTTTCTTGTCGATTTTCCCGAGTTCTAAGTAGATTCTGATTATCAGCCCTTTATCGGATTTGTAGCATGCAAAAATTTTCTCCCATTCTGTAGGTTGTCTGTTTGCTCTTGTGACGGTTTCTTTGGCTGTGCAGAAACTTTTTAATTTGATCAGATCCCATTTATTTATTTTGGTTGTTGCTGTGGTTGCCTTTGGGGTCTTCTTCATAAATTCTTTGCCTAGGCCAATGTCTAGAAGAGTATTTCCAACGTTTTCCTCTAGAATTCTAATAGTTTCATTCTTTAGGTTTAAATCTGTTACCCAAAGTGAGTTGATTTTTGTGAGAGGTGAAAGGTGTGGATCCTGCTTCAGTCTTCTACATGTGGCTATCCAGTTTTCCCAGCACCATTTATTGAATAAGGATTCTTTTCCCCAGTGTATGTTTTT
>CAUYSK010025697.1:0-37042 GCA_963575035.1 Avahi laniger | reverse complement strand
TGATATTAAAACATACTATAAGGTCGCTTTAGCTATGTGGGATCTTCTCTGGTTTCATACGAAGCGTAGAATTATTTTCTCTGGATCTGCAAAACTGATGGTGGTATTTTAATAGGGATTGCACTGAATCTGTAGATCACTTTGGGTACTATAGACATTTGAACAATGTTGATTCTGCCAACCTATGAGCATGGTATGCCAACTTTGAAATATGAGCTTGATCAGAAGAGGATAGCTCCTAGTGAACAGCCTGACCACAATATAACTAGAAAGAAAAACTAGGTGGTGGGAAAGCACTGAAGAAAAGAGCCTCCAAGGACAATCTGTGAAGACCTTGGGGAAACCCTTCCTATTCCTACCACAGGGCACCGAATCACAGTGCAGTCCATGCATAGCAGGGACATAATGACCACCTTGTGGAAGTCAACCGACTGGCTGCTGAGGACACAGCATCAGACACTTCTCATGTCTTCCGGGCTGTGTGCCACTAACAGTGAAGCAGAGTCCCTTTAACACAAAACCATGGTTAAGCCATATTACTCATTTAACCAAAAGGCTAACTGCAAATGAGGTTTTTGGACATTTCAAAAGCTGACTGTGGGGGACTTTGAGCCACATTCAGACTTTTATTTGGCTTCTCTCAACTTTCCTAATCGTACAACACCCAGAAGGAATGTTACCAGTCTTCAGCATCATTTCAACATGGTCACTTGCAGTCCTTGTGTCTTAGGTTATCTGTTGAAGGTGTTCCTGGTAAATCATTCCAAGCAGTTAGTTGATTTGTGTATCCTGTCTGGTCTGATCTGGTTGCTGCCCCTTGCACTCAGTGAAATTCTAGCATGTTGACATGAAAAGAACATCCAGGAGAAAGAAACACAGTATGTTTAATTAAGATCAAAATCTTTTAAAAGCTAAGTTCACACTGGATTTAATAATTGTCAAACCCTTAAGTGGACAATAATCATACACATAACATGTATTTAAGTCTCAAAAACATTACATTGTATTTTAAAAATCTTTCATTTTTCTCCACAAGTATTACATGAGTTAATTCAGGTTGTATATTAACACCTTTAAATTAAATTTATACAACATACTTGAGAATAACAAAACATGCTCAGGATGGAAACATTCTTTGAAAATACAGAAAATGTACAAATTAATGACACTTAACATATCTCCAAAGCTTTATTACATTAAATCATTCTCATCTATTCTGAATCACCTATTAATAATTTGCTGTCAGTGTGATATACAAAATTTTTTAAAAGAAATAGATTATTATAAACTCATTTCTAATTGTTTTCATTATATTTCAAAATAACTATCAAATCAATGTATTTGACTTCTTAATTTACTGAATGCTTTCCAAGAATTTTTTAATCCAGGAAAGAAGAATATCCAGTTCACTGATGGCTTTGTAGATTCCTTTGTTTCCAATCTGCAGAAAAATACAGATATAATAGTAGAAATTTTTCATATTTTAAAAAACAAAGTATTCAAAAATAAGAAGCTGAAATTCTTACCTTATAAAATATTCTTTTCATTCTAGTAATGGATTTCATTTCTCTAGCTGATGGATCACAGGAAATCTAAGAAATCAAGAGAAAGTACAGATAATATTGTTAAAGAGGCATTACTCTTCCATCCAAACAAATATTTATTGAGCAGGAATTATGTTCTGGACACTGGATGTGCTCAGGCAAAAAAATAAAACATGGTCTCTTTCCTCACAGAGCTTACAGTTTCATGGGAGATGCAGATGAAAAATAAGAAAACAAACAAAAAATTGAAATTAACAAATTACAATTAAAGGTATGTTGACAATGCACAAGGCTCTATAATAGGGCTTTATAGGGAACAATCTGCTTTTAATAGGGTGGTAATGATGGGCTTGTTCAAAAAATGACATTTCAATTGAGATCTGAAAAATGAAAAGGAGCCAGCTATGTAAAGTGAAGAGAGGAGAGAGGGAGTTGGGAAGGAAACACAGGAGAGAATAACTCAGGCAGAGGGAAAGGTGTTGCAAAGTCCCTGAAGCATTAAAGAGTTTAGTACTTTCCAGAAATTGTAAGAAAGAAAGCATGGCTGGAGCAATTAAGCAAGAGAAATATGGGAAGCATGGGAGATGTGAGAATGACAAAAAAATTTTTACTTTTTGAAAAATCACTCTGCCTATCTTGTGCAATGAATGCACAGCATAAGGCTCTGTGCAGATTTCCAGGAGAAATCACCCAGGAAATTAATACTAGTTTCTAAAATAGGAAAAGGAGCAGGCTGATAGCTTAACAAGCTGGCTTATACCCTGGCCAGGGGAAACTAACAGTCTCCCTTGTGTAGGTGAGTTTTCTAACCCTATCTGAGCACAGGAATCACTTAGGAGTCAAATAGGAAGAAATTAACATCCTCCTCTATTTTCCCCAAATTTTCATAGGGTTAATTAAAGAAAAGGGAAGGGGGAAAAAAAGTAAGCATGTCTAATTTATCTACTTAGTTTGTGCTCATAAAACCTAGTGCTGAAATAGATCAAGGAGATCGTATTGGCCGATTATTCTCAATTTGCAGAAAGGAAAATCAAGGCCCAAGTGGTTAAATCACTCACCTAAAGTCCCATGAGATCTCCTATCCTATTGACAAAACAGCATCACTAAATAAAGACAACACTTAGTTAAAAGTCATAAAATGGAAGTGGCTAAATTATAACACTTATTAAAATGAATAAAACATGGCAGAGGTCAACCAATAGGTCTCTTCAGTGGTCTTAATGTGGTGACGATGTCATGGCTCTGCCCAAATGGGGTCTCTACCTTCATGCCAGACCCTGCATAAGAAGGAAGAAACTCTTCATGTGAAAGAGGCCTTCATGATTAGGCACAGAAATTTCTGTGCTCAACGGGCTGCAGACACAGACCGGTCAGGTTAAGGTACAGTTTGCAGGATTCACAAACACAGAATCAGACCTCCCGGTGACAAGAGCCCTAAATTAAGAATATTTTCTGGGTTTATTTTACGGTACACTTGCACCAACCAATGTAATGTGGGATGCTTCCCTTTGGGATGGGTGGAATGTTCTAATCTGTCCTTCGTGTGTATATAAAATCTCAGTAAAACTTTGTCCTATATTCAGTGCACATAGTATTTTTAAAAAATAATAATAACTTCATTCTTCATGTTCCTACAGTCATGTATTAGGATATAAATATTGAACACTGAAGGTGAGAGACCAAAGAAGCCAACCAAAGTCTGAACATTACAGAAGTTCAACATTAAGGCATTTCTGTCGACTACACCTTCTGCCCAGAGAACTTTGATGTACAAAGCATCCCACATCAGGGTACAAAGTACCAGAAAGGCTTTGGACCTCATCCACATCAAAGGCACATGTTACCTTTGGAAAAAGAAGGAGGATTGAAAAGGAGAAAAACAGGGTTTGATGGGAAAAAAAAAAAAAAAACCTAACAATGCCAATGTTGCCACTAGAGCTGCAATCTGGTTTATGGGATGCTTTCTGATGCCTTGAGCATCATTTACTGCAAATAACCCCTAGGAAAGATCTGATCTAGAAGGTTCTTATTTTCTTAACTCTTGTGTGTCCACAGATCTACTAGGATGCTAGATTTCACTGACATAATTCAGATTGCTTTGCTTGGAAACAGGAATTTATAAAATAATTTCCTTTCCTTTATATTTTAAAGTAGAGTTGCAGTTGCTGAAATTGGAATGCATGACAAAAGGGTCAATAGTTTCAATGTAAGAATGGCTGAACTATCTGACAAACTCAACTGAAACAGATGTGATCTAGACTAGAGGCAATTTGTTAGTAGGGCTAGAATAATTGGAGGTCAGCTCAAAGAAAAGTGTGAGATAGTCATGTAATAAGACAGATTAATTATTCATTATAAGGTCAACATGTATTTACTATATGCTAGGAATAGAATAGTGCCTCTGCCATATAACATCGATTTATAATTGACCCTTGAACAGGAGCGGATAGGGGTTAGGTGCACCAACTCCCATGCAGTCAAAAATCTACATGTAATTTTGACTCCCCAAAAACATAATGACTTATAGCCTACTGTTGACCAGAAGCCTTATTGATAACAAACAGTCAACACGTATTTGGTATATGATGTATTATGTACTGTATTCTTATAATAAAGTAAGCTAGAGAACGAAAGTGTTATTGAGAAAATCATAAGGAAGAGAAAATATAGTTACTATTCATTGTAAGTGTATTTGTTAGTGGAAGTGGATCATCATAAAGGTCTTCATCCTCATTGTCTTCACACTGGGTAGGCAGAGGAGGGGCAGGTCTTGCCGTCTCAGGGGTGGCAGAGGCAGAAGAGGTGGAGGAGGCGGAAGAGGGATCAGGCGAGGCGGGCGCACTCGGTGTAACTTCATGGAAATACATCGTCATTTCTTTCTGACTCTCCGGCTTTTTCACTTCTCTAAAAATGTTTCTGTACAGTGCCAACCCTTCTTCCACTGTTCCCTTCAGATTTAGTGTCTGTATCATAGAAGGGTCTGTGTCACATAAGAAGTAAAAAGCAGTCTCGAATAATCAGCACTCTTATTCCAGATTGTCTGATGTCGATGTGTTCTCTGCACTGCTTCTTCCTCAGTGGCAGTTTCCAAAGCACTCATCTCCATCAAGTTGTCTTCAGTTAATTCTCCAGCGTGGTGTCTATTAGCTCTTAATTTCTCCAAGATCGTATCTTAAAACCCTTCACCTCCACCGCTCGTTTTGCCATATCCGCAATCTCTTTCATGATTTCCTTGATCGGCTCTGCTGTAAATCCTGTGAAGTCCAGCACCACGTCCTGACATAGTTTTCTCCAGCAGGAATTTATTGTTTGGGGCCTCGTGGCTTTCACGGCTTTTTCTATAACAACAGTGGCATCTTCAGTAGCATAATCCTTTCAGACTTTCATGATGTTCTCTCTATTGACGTTCTCTTCCATAGCACTGACATTTTTTCCATATAGTACCATGCTTCAAAGGTCCCATGACCCCCTGATCTAGAGGCTGAATTAGAGACATTGTGTTTGGGGTAAGTAGATCACTTTGATGCCTTCAGTATTGAATTCATGGGATTCTGAGTGACCAGGGGCATTGTCCAATAATAAGAAGACTTTAACAGGCAGTCCCTTTGGGGTAAGGTACTTCCTGACTTCTGGGACAAAGCATCGATGGAACCAATCCAGAAAAAGGGTGCATGTTGTCCAGGCCTTTTTGTTGTATTTACAACCAAAAGACTGAAGCTGGTTTTTATCTGTTCCCTTCAAGGCTTGGGGATTTTTAGCTTTATAGATAAGGGCAGTCCTGATAATAAACCCAACTGCATTTGCACGAAACAGTAGAGTTAGCATATGCCTTCCTATCTTAAATCTTGGTGTTCACTTCTCTTCCTTACTAATAAATGTCCTTTGTGGCATTTTTTGTCTACATTAAAAACCTGTTCAGACAGATATTCTGTCTCCCCAATGATTTTCTTAATGGCATCTGAGAACTCACCTGCTGCCTCTTGGTTGGCAGGAATTGCTTCTTCTGTTATCTTGACATTTTTAAGCCAAATCTGTTTCTAAAAATTATCAAATCATCCTTTGCTGGCATTAAGTTCTTCAGATTTGAAACCTTTACCATTCTTTTGCTTTAAATTGTCATATAATGTCTTCACTTTTTCATCAATCACATTAGAGTCTATAGGTATACGTTTCTTATGCCAATTCTGCACCAAATAAAAGCTGCATTTTCATTATGAGATAAAAAGATATTTAATAAAAGGTAGAAAGTTTTTGCACCTGCTGAAGTAGCTGCAGTGAGGCTTCAAAAATTTCCTTTTCTTTTTCAATAATGGTCCTTACGCTGTATTCATTTATCTCAAAATGGCAGGCAACCACAGCTACAGACCTCAATCTATGGTACATATAAAGCAATTCGACTTTTTCTTATAATGCCATAACTTTTCTCTGCTTCTTGGGAGCACTTGCAACATCACTAATGGTACTTTGTATGGAACCCATGGTGTTATTCAAGGCTAACGGTATTGTGCTAAACACAATGGAAAATAAGAAAGAACCATAAGAGATCACTTTTTACTGCAACATGCAATTTACTGGAGAGACGAACTGCTCACACAGAGATGGTTAGCACACATAGTGGATACTCGTACTTGAGCTAACTGCAATAGCAGCAGAAGGTGGCTATGAAATTATTACACTAGTACAGTATTAATACAATTAATTTTATGCAGTTATGATTTAATGCTACATTCCTGTTTGTTTACATTTCTCTAGACTATGAGTGGCACCATGTACAGTCTGTGTTTGTGTGTAAATTTTCATCAATTTTAACTCTTTATAATAGATTTGTGTATATTTCATAGTAGTAAATGATAAAATAGACTAGTATCTAAACATATTTTATGCATTCATGACATACTTTTTTCTTAATTGTTTCAATATTTCTAGGCTACATTTCATCTGCAAGTTTTTCAAATTGTTGCAAATCTCCCAAAACAATTTCCAAAATATCTATTGAAAAGAAAATTAGCATGTAAGTGGACCCACGCAGTTCAAACCTGTGTTGTTCAAGGACTAACTGTGTTTAATTTATAAAAGTACCTGTGTGATGAAAATTAGCTCAGGACGCACACAATGCCTCATAATCTACCAAGAGACAGAGTGACACAGAATTACAATGCTATGTGATAAATACTGTGATTAAAACAAAGATACCACTGCTATGGGAGACAGAGGAGAGATAATTCCAGAAATCTTCCAGAAGGAGAAAAAAGTGAGTCACATCTGGAAGGATCGGGAAGAAGGGATGAGAAGGAAGAGGGAGCACTTTTCAAAGGCTGGAGAGAGCAGAGATGATTTAAACCCCCTTCAGGTCTCAGCTGAAAATCCCCAGACTAAATCATCCACATTCTGGCTCCAGCCTCCACCCCTGGTGCAGTACGTCATCCTGTGGGCTCCCCTTGTAGGACCCATCACAACCTGAGACTAGACAAGACCGGCTCAAAGTATTTTCAATGAGCTCTAGAGGACAGAGATATTATCTGCCAATTGTTTTGAGGCCCCAGCATCTGGAATAGTGTTCAGCAAATATTAGGTAATAAGTGTTTGCTGAATGAATAAATCAACAAATAAAATGCAAGCATCGGTTTACTGCTTCAAGATCTACATGCTTACTGCATTAATAACAGTTTGAAGCATGGCCTTAGACATTAGTGAGCATTATGACTTTGTTTAAAACAATCAGATAAACAAACAATGCAATCCTTGGTCTGTGTGTCCCCAATAGCCTCATGTGTTTAAAAACATCATACCAATTTATATTATGTATGATGGCTAAAACAAAAATGGAAAATCTCTCTCCGCCAATAATTCTGAGGTATTGAGAACCAGGGGTAACGAGTGGATAGCTACACATGGCAGTCCCTCAGAAAATTAACCGCCCACACAGTATTTTCACAAAGAACAGCCTCAGATTCTCTCTACAAAAAGGATTTATTATATTGACAGTGGTACCCAACCTTTTTGACACCGGAGACCGGTTTCATGGAAGACAATTTTTCCATGAATGGGGTGGTGGTGTGGGGGGCGGAGGTCTGCAGCCTGATACCAGCAGGCCACGGACCTGTACCCATCTGTGGCCCAGGGGTTGGGGACCACAGTTGTACCATATCATATTATAAACACATGGCCATTGTGGGAATAAAAACCATACATAAGCTCTTATATTTTTTATTTACCTCAACATAGAATTTCAGACTGGATCATAACCACCTTTTCTTGCTGTTTTATTTGCTTGTTTAGGGAGGGTTTTTTAGTCGGCCTTAATACTGAGATAGTTCCTACTCTGGCCATGGTTTTGGTTTCCTGAATCTTTTTTTCCCCAAAGTGCAAATGATAGACAAGTGATTAGATTAAAGACTAAATTACTTAATTTTATTGTATGACAGAAGATGTAGAGTTTTAAGCAAATCTTATTCCCTGACTTTTGGCACAGTTTTTCACGTGAGGTCCTCCTACAAATATTATCTGAGATGCACTGAAAACTCTAACAGTTGAGGCCAGGCAAGGTGGCTCACACCTTTAACCCCAGCACTTTGAGAGGCCAGGAGTTTGAGACCAGCCTGGGCAGCATAGCAAGGCCCCATCTCTACAAAAGAAAAATAAATTTAAAAACTAGCTGGGTGTGGTGGTGCACACCTGCAGTCCTGGCTAATTGGGAGGCTACGGTGGAAGAATCACTAGAGCCCAGGAGTTTGAGGTTGCAGTGAGCTATGATTAGGCCAGCGCACTCCAGCCTGCTTTACAAAATTAGACTCCATCTCTAAAATGAATAAGTAAATAAATAAATAACAACAGTTGAGAAAATTGTACCAGTGTAGCTTGATTTAAAAATAGACTAAATAAATAGATGTCAGTTCGGCAAAAGCACAAACACTAGGACACCAACACAAAACTACTGAGACCAGAAAGGTTTATAGGAAACGTAGAAAGAAATAACAAAATTGGCATTATTTGAAGAAAGCATGCTTATATTTATACTCAAGTTTTCTTGAAAGGAGAAAAGATTAAACTGTTCACCAAGTGTCTCTCTACAGAACCAAATTCATAATCAGACATTTAATTTTAACAAAACAAATAACAAATATCTAATACATGAGCAAATGTTTAGCAGAAGAGTTTATTCAGTTTCTATATTCCCTATAACTACAAGGATCATCCAACGTAGATAAGCATAGATGAACTAGCTCACTTAAAATAATTTTAGACCCTCACAAAACATTTCTCCATGTTCCAACAATAGAGAATAAATCAGAAAGTTTTAAAATACCTTAAATGTAAATAGATACTAGGGTAAGTAAACTTTCTTGTAGATTTTTTAAAATTCTCAATGTCATTACCATTTATCAGAATGAGTTCATACAATTTAGCATGGGAAGAAAATTTTTAACTCAGCAATGAGGCTGCATCCCATAATATTTTTATTGAGAGATAATAGATGTACATATTTTCAGGATACATGTGATATTCTGATACATTCAAATAATGTGTAATGATCAAATCAGGGTAATTGGGATATCTATCACCTTAAATATTTACCTATTCTTTATGCTGGGAACATTCTCTTCTACCTATTTTGAAATATATAACAGGTTGTCATTTATTATAGTCAGCCTACTAAATTATCAAACACTAGGTCTTATTTCTTCCATCTAACTGTATTTTTTCACTCATTAATCAACCTCTCTTCATCTCCAAACCACTTACTTGTCACACACACCTGTCTCAGCCTTTAGTAACCATAATTCTATTCTCCACCTCCATAAAATCAACATCTTTACTTCCACCTATGATTGAGAATATGTAGTATTTATCTTCCTGTGTTTGGCTTACTTCACTTAACATAAGGACTTAGAAGTTTCATTCAGTTGCTGCAAATGACAAGATTTCATTCTTTTTGTGGCTGAATTGTATTCCATTGTGTATATGTACTACAGTTTCTTTATCCATTCATCTCTTGATGGACTAGGATTAGGACTGATGGATTAGGTTGATTCCATCTCTTTACTATTTTGAACAGTGCTGCAATAAACATATGAGTGCAGGTATATCTCTGATATACTGATTTCTTTTCCTTTGGGTAGATACCCAGTAGTGGGATTGTTAGATTGAACAGTAATTCTATTTTTAGTTTTTTGAGAGCCCAGAAGAACTTTGCCTTAGGCCATTGTTCTTTGGGTTCATTAATTTCCCCTAAAAATAATTTACTACTCCTCTAAAATTTCTTACAGCCCCCCACCTACTTCTTCTCTATGAAGAAAGTAAGTCTCAACCATCTGGCCTTTACTTAAGTCTCATATTTGTGGGACTTTCATGTCTATATGCACCTTAATAAATCTATATGCCTTTTTCTCCTATTATCTACTGTCATTCATTTCAGCAAACTTTCAGTGGGTAGAAAGGAAGCTTTCCTTCTGCCCCTACACATATGTGCCTCTCCAACGCTGTTGGTGAGGATAAAAATTAAGACACTATAGAAGATAATTGGCAATATGTATTACTCTTTAAAGTGGAATTTGTTGTGATTTGTTAATTCTACTTCTAAGAATATACTCAAAGCTGCCTAGGAACACATGGGTGCCTTGTTTACTCATCCTAATGTTTGTATTGGGAAAATCAAAAGAAACAGTCTAAGTGTTTATCAGTGGGGTACAGGTAGATTGATCAGGGTATATCTACAAAAAAGAATATTAAGTAGCTGTTAAAGTTACAAGGTAAAAGAAAATATAATCATTGTATAATGTTAAGGGTTTTTAACAGAGTTATAAAACAGAATATAATAAAACAATATATGTATAAACATATGAGACATAGTGCATACACTCACATAAGCATTAAAGATATTTGAAAGATACACTCAAAACTGACCACCAATTGGGAATGAGACATGGATAGAAAAGTTTGAAAGCATTTGGTCTTAATATCATATAGTTCTATTTTCTACGATTTTTCTTTGCTTTTATAAACTTACCAAAAAAAGAATGTCCAGACTGTGAAATGAAGAATGATGAGGTTCATAAATTTGGAAAGGCGAGTTTTGTTTCTCATAAAGGGTTACAGCTTGCAAGGTGGACATTCTGACAGGCTGGGAATCAGAGCCTCGGGCAGAAGCGGAGAGCAGGTACTTTGAGGGAGGGAAAATCAGAACAGGAATTTATGCTGGACAGAGTGACCAAACATACATGTTTAACAAGCTATAGGAAGAGTCATGAATATCTATGAAAGGAGAAACATGCACACGTGCAACTGGACTTTCTGCAGCTCCAGGGGATCTGTGTTCAGAAAACGGTGGTGTTAGCATGATCCAAGAAAGGAGTTTCCGGCCCTCTGATGCCAAAAGTTGAAGCGGAGGACATTAAAATTCTTTCTATGTGGCGTCTGAAGACTGGTCAGAACCACTCCATGGTTGGTGGTCTCTTATCAGGAAGAAGTCTGGTCAGTTGTCATATCAAAACTGCAAAAAGGGAGAAGCATCACAAGATTGGTTTCTATTAGCGCTTAGGGAAGAAAGCTTCGGAAAGCTGTTAGCAAAGGAGGGAGTATAATGAGGCATGTCTGACTTCCCGTCCCATCATGGCTGGGAACTCAATTTTAATGCTTCTCTAGGGTCCCCTTGGCCAAGAGGCAGTTCATTCAGTAAGCAAGAGGCTTCAGATTTTATCTGAGTTCACAAGACGTTATCATTAATTATTCAGACTGGACTATGTTCCTTATAATCTCCTGTTGTCAGTTATTCTGGTGCCCTGCTCCATGAATTCAACTTGTGCTTTTTCTTTTCTTTTAAATGTCCTTTGTCTGTCCAAATTCTATCGATATCTCTTTTTTATAACTCAGTTTAAGTCTCGCCTCTCCCATGTAGTGTTGTCTAATTAAAAACTGCCCTCCGTAAGCTATTTAATCTAACCACTTACCCCACTTAGGATCCATAACATGGACCTTATTTTAAAAATATGACATTGTAGGAGAAGAAAAACCATTTTCCCTCTATTCTTCATAGTTTTTAGATAACAAGAGGTAAACAAACAGAAGTTTATTAACATATATTCCTCATGTATATAAGGTAGATACCCAAAGAAAAATGAGTAACTCTTCAGAGGTGGCTTAGAATTTAGGTTCAAATACCATTCTCAGTTACAGAGGAAAGAGAGAAGGGTGTGGAGGAAACAGTTTTGGGGAGGTGACCAGGAAAAGTACCCTAAACAAGAGTAAGGTTTGTTATGCAGATTTAAATTGTCCTTTCTGCACTGATTCTTATCTAGTCCCTAGTGATTTGGTCTGCCTTCTCTTTCTGGTACAGAGAGAGAGGCACCCTTACAAATGGAAATTTCCTTTATAGACATAAATTTTCTGTACAAAAGTGTAACTTTCACTTCGTCTCTAGAGCTTCTCCTGTGTCTATTATTTCTCAAAATAATCAGCTCAAAATAATCTTTATGCCAAAGAGGCATATGCCGGAGTGGTATATTCTGGTCTCCCACAACACCTTACATTGCTCTCTGCTGCTCCTTATTTGGCACCAGGTAGTAATTTTCTTAGGAAAGATGCCTGGATCAAAGACTTCTCCTCTGAATATTTACCACATCCTGTGTAGAGTGGGTGCCTGGTAAATGTTTATCACTGATTGTTTACTAAGTACAATCACTTTGACTTCACATGTGTTTTTGTTTTTGCAAGGTTTGCTTTGTGTGCTAGCACTTTTTCAGAGGCAAAGGGATGGTCAGTCATCTCTTTTTAATGATTTTTTTCTCTGTTCAAAATGGACACTAAGCTAGTAATTAACTTCAAGAATTAAAGTAGATTCAATGACTATTTTCATAATATACTAATTCTTTTTGTGGACATTTTTCTCCCATCTTTATATATTACGTTCACTATTAATAGAACTCATAGTATGTCTTTTCATGCTTTCAGTGGCTTTTATGCCACCCCGAGTATTGAAGTGGTTTCCTGCAGTACTATAAAAGTTTTTCTTCTTTTATCCTATTTTTTCTGGCCTTCTCATCTTTTTCTTTAAAGCCAATATGATGGCCTCCCATAGTGCTACTATATTTCTTCCAATAGTCATACAAGAACAATCAACAAGATAAAAGAAAGCACATCATATGGAATTTTATTTTGAGTTTAAAGAGCGTGACTGAGCACTCACAAAAAGAAATGTTTTTCCCAATGGAAAAATACGTTTATTACCTTCTTTCTAAGGCTTTGCCTCTAACCCAAAACAGTGTTTGAGCAATAGCAGCTCATCTCTGTTACAGTTTTGAGTCATTTAATTTCCACAAACCCTAATGTGTAACTAGGCCTATGGAATACAAAAAAGGCTATTCACTGGGGTATGATATTTTGATATTCTCTTTTGTTCATTCAGTTTCTACTGAAGGTAAGTAGAGTCAATAGGAATGCATGTATTCAAAATATAAAGGCTTGAAAGCTGAGCCTCTGCTTACTGTAATGCAGCTAGTAACAACCGTTGAAGCACAATGTGGAATTAAACTCAAGTTTTCTTTGTCACTGGCGTGCATGTTGTTACCCTTTTAATGGTAAGATTCAATTTATCTTCTTCATTACCAAAAGTGTGCTTTTAACGGCCAAATGATTTTGATGGTTTAATGAATTTCCACAAGATGACTTTATTTCCAGAAAATCCATGATTAAGGATAATATTACAACTAAAGCTTTCACCTTGTTAGCAATAACAATCCTGCCAGTTTGGGTAATTACCAAGGTCAATTACCCTCCCTATCTCCTGTGCCATTGTGAGCAACAAATATTTATAAATATCTAAAAAAGAACTTCTTCTGCACTCTATCTAGATGTCACTTTGGGAAACTCTTGTCATTTAAAATCAAAAGAATGGATTGTGAATGGATGACTGTACAATTTATTATCACAAACCAGGACAGTGTGAGAGTGAAGGGGTGATATTAATAATTATGCCGGGACAACAGGGGCAGCTAGATGGTCCCAGAGAAACTGGGGCTTATTGTCTCACTGGTTGCATTTTCCAAGTAATTTTCAGACTAAAATCCAAATTTGAGAAAACAAAAGATGCTGGAATTTTCTGTGTCACTGGAGATGGTAAAAAGATGAGCTATCAATAAATCATTTGACAATGTGAACAGCAAAGGTTATGTTGACTCTTACAGTGACAGAAAATAAAATGTGAGAAATAATCTTTTCATAATTACTTGGCTTACCTGTGTTGGGGCTGATGGATCATGTAATTTGTTTCATGAATGCTAAGAAAAGGCTTTATTGAATTTCCAAAAATGTGAACTCATCCAAAGCTTTATACATTAGCATATTTGATGTGATTATATATTTACCAAAAAAAAAAAATGCTTTCTACAATGGCATATGAAACGCGGTAATGATAACAAAGGCATCACATGACTCGGTGTCCTATACAGGATATATGGAAGGATATGTGAGAAGAAAAAGAGATGAAAGAAGTTGACATAAAAGCTTACATTTCCATCCTTGAAAATATTTTTTAAAGAGCATAATATGAAGTGAAAATATGCATGTACTTAGAATGCAGTGAATCCAAAAGAAATTCTAATTTTGTTAATATATGAATAGTTCAATGTTCCTCTTCTCCAGGGTTTAAAAACCTTATTCAGAAGTTTGACATTTCTTTGTTATGATAAAATTTGTAGAATTGGTGACAGTAAACTAATATTTACCTTGAGTTACGTGGTACCAGAGTTTACTGTTCTTGGTTCTACATGTACCACGATAGCCACAGAGAAAGTCTGGTGAATCATTTTCCTTTCATTTTCTTTTTATTTTTTCCTTTGGTTTCATCTTTCTTTCCTTCCTGCCTTCTTTTCCTTTTTAAACCAAAATCATTGTCCTGAGAAGTCAGTATATGAGCAATTCTTTGTGTGAAACTGTCATGTCCTCAGTGTAAGAGGGAGTTTTCAGAATACTTGGTTGAGGTGCTAGTCACATCCTGTGGGGCCCCAATATTTGATGAAATCTTCTGCTGTTAAATTGCAACTGAGGTTTAAAATGTGGCTCAGAGACTCTGTGTAATGAATTCTGAATGTCAATTTTATGAATGTTTCTGCATATACCATATGAATTTTAAAACTGCACTTTAGGTCTACTGAAAACAAACAAACAAAACAAAAAAAACAGCATTTTTAATCCCAAAGACTAACACAGACATGAATAGGCAATGCTATAACTTTGAATTGTGAAAGGATTTTGTGAATATGACTGCTAAATCAGAAAAGATAAATTATTCAATAGAAGCAGATTATTTTTGATGTTAATCATTAGGAAAATGATCCATGTGTGTATATATTTAAAACTTTTTTAATCTTACAAATTAAGTGTATGATTTCCTGATGAAAGTTTTTCACTAGTACATTTTTATTTCCTCTCAACAATCCAATGCTATCATAATCATTGTAATCTAGAATTATAAGCCTAAATTATTATCAGTTTCTTTATATTGCATACTCTTATTTTTAATAAAAGTTTTAGTTGAAAAAATTTCAGACCTACGGACAAGTTGCAAAAACATTATAATGAAGTTCTCCCTTTGTGAAAGGCAGAATAATGGCTCACCAAAGATGTCCATGTATATTAATTCTCAGATCCTGTGACTATATTAACTTATGTTGCAGAAAGGACTTTGCAGATTTGATTAATGTATCTTGAGAAGAGGCGATTATTCTGAATCATTGGATAAACCCAATGTAATCACAAAGGTCTTTGTAAGAGGGAGAGATCTGAAGATAATATGCTGTTGCCTCTGAAGATGGAGGGAGGGGCCATGAGCCAGGGAATACAGGTGGCCTCTAGACACTGGACAAGGTAAGAGTACAAATTTTCCCCTAGAACCTCCAAATGAAATGTAGTCCTGCCAACAGGTGGCTTGATAGTTAAAGAATTTTGCTTTTTTTATTCTATTTTTTCCTTCTACTTTTATTAGTTGGTAAATTAATAAATATTTCACTGTAAAGGAGATCTTTTTTTGTTTTGTAGTATCACTGTAGACTTTTGAATTTTTATGGTCATTAATTTTTATGCTCAAATTTCACCACATTTGGCCAATGCATGCCCATCATATTGGTTCCTATTTCATTCTAAGGTATACCCCTGTGTTTAAATGATTCCTTTTTTTTATTTCACAGTTGTATGTCCTAGGTTCATTTTGTGCTTTCCCTGTTATAGCTCTGGAATCAGATATTTTCTCAAAGAACTTTGATACCTTTTAGTGGGGAATTTCACATACAAAAAATATCTGAAATTAGATGTGCTCATTCCCCTTGGGTTGTCATTGTTTCTAAGCCAGAGTTAGGAAATATTCTTCAGTTATTATTTCATACTGATATTTTTTTCTTTTGGACACAGAGTCTTGCTCTGTCACGCAGGCTGGAGGGCAGTGGCACAATTATAGATCGCCACAGCCTCAAATTTCTGGACGCGAGCGATCCTCCCTCCTCAATCTCTGGAGTAGCTGGGACTACAGGTGCCTACCCTGACACCTCTTCTTGTAATCCAGAGTCACGGTATTCTTTCCTTCCCTCCCCCATTCTGTATTCTTCCCATTATAATGAGATCTCTGTTTTCCCAAAATGTCAATATATGCATTAATACTCTCAATTACACAAAACATATGAATCACTTTCAAATTCTTACATCTACACTACTACCAACAAGATATAAATTAAGAGAAGCTTGAAGTTTCTTTGCAGTTATTTTTGTCTTTAAACTGAAGGTGAAATATCAAAGTACTGTGCTCAAAAGTTGTTCTTGATGTTGTTTTATTGGATATTTTCACTTTTTATTAATACATTTTTATTGTTTAATTTTGTCTCTAAACAAATTTAGGCATATCCCCTTCCTTGTTGAAACTATTTTATTTTTTGGATATAGAAAACAATAATGTTTCTAAAATTCAAAGCCACACTGTAGCAAAGGAAAAGTAATATCTTTTTCTCATCCATCGCTGGGTTCACATCGACAGCCCTAAAACAAAAAAAAACAGATGAACAAGAAAAAAGCATCAAAAATTTATGCTTTTATGTTACATAGGAGCCTGCAGAATGGAAGACTCAAAGACCAAGGGAAAACCATATATTTTGATGCTTAGATTTAATGATAAATGGAGATTATACTTCATGTAGAAGTATAATTGGAGAAAAAGGACATATGAGCTAATGGGAATAAACTGAGGGGAACTTAGCAAGGCCTGTTTGTTCAGATTCTTCTTGGTTTCTCTGTGTACATTTCTTTCTTTCAGGAATGGGGCAGGACATTTGTCACATGAGGGTCTTAAGACCTACTTTCAAAGGAAGTAGGTCAGAGAGTGAACTTCCTGGGTTTTATGGCTTGTTTGGGGGCAGACAGAAGGCAGTAAGAAGGTCAGAGAGACTTTCTTGCTTTCTGAGGCCCACTTGTCTCCTTCAATTAAAAAATGTTCACCCTGCCAAGGGGACTCTGTTCTGAACCCTGACGATACCAAAGGTCAGATTCAGAAAAGCGTCACTATCTTCATCCTTTCCACTCTGTTCTCTTCCACCTCCCATAGGAAAAAGGTAAATTATTAGCTTCTGGTTTGTCCCTTTTCTGTTTCTTTTGACAAAAATTAGCATTTACATGTTTAAATTCTTATAGGAAATTTGTCCATATAAGTTCATAGATATTGTTCCCATTCTTTTATACAGCTAAATATATTCCATCACGTAGATGTTCATTCACCTAATTGCACAATAGGGAATATTCAACAACTCAAATGTTATGATTCTCATTTTCTGTTCTTCTTACAGCATCTTTGTATGATTGTAGGTTTCTTTTCTTTTCTTGTTTTCAATTTCTGGACAAATTCTGAGAATTTGGAGTAGTTTGCAACATTTCTACTTATAGGAGTACATACTTCTATCAATATAGGGAGGTGCAGTTTCTTTTTTGGTCCCATGGACAGATTCAGACGTATATAGCTACCATCATCCTAGAAAAAGTGGAGGTTCTTATCCCAGAGCAACCAGAAAATCTTTTCCTTCTAAGAAATATTTTTGAACTAGTATAAAAATCAGTCACTGTGTTATATAATAGTGAAATGTTGGTTACACTATCATCTGTCTTCTTGGAGTTTTGTCAAGCTGTCTCTGAGGAAGGAGCTTCAGGGAACTTAATGTATGTTGAATACTTCTTATAGCTTCAGGAATTCTTATCATAAATCAATATTGAATTTTTGGAGAACTTTTCTGCTACTATAGAGTTGTTTATGTTTTTCTTTTACAATCTGTTAAATGCAGTGAATTATGTTTTCAGATTTTTTGATGTACAACTGTAACCAGCCTGTGAGTGGAGATACTTTCAGGTTATTGGTGACCATAGAGAAAAGAATTTCAACAGATACCACATAAGCCAAGTAAGCAGCTTTTATTAAAAGTGAAAGTACGGTCTACTAAGAGAGAGGGAGCGGATAGGCTCACAAAGAGTAGCTGCACGAAGGAAGGGGATTTTGGTTTTATGAAATCTCACTAACTGAGTGGAGGAATATTCAAGACTAAAAGATTGGTTTTTACTAAGAATTTGGGTAGTAATTCCTAGAATTGGGTTCCCTCCTATTTTCACACATTATGTAGTTGTTTCAGTGATTTCAAGGGTGGAGAGATTTTAAAATCACAATGTAAATGATATTGTAATTAGCCAAAGTTCATGTAAGATAACTTAGATAGCTGACAAACCGGTTGAAACCAGTTCTTGTGTGTGATTATCAACCCCCCTTAGTTAGACTTTAACACCTGCACCCACTGTGCAAGCCCCTGCAGCTGGCTTCTAGCCTAGTAGCCTAGCTAGCGTCTGCCTGAGAGTTGTTTATTTCAACACCTGCACCTACTCTGTAAGCCCCTGCAGCTGGTCTCAGCCCTGTCTTCTAGTCTCCTACTCTAACACAACCACTTTTGCATCCTGGAATAAAGCCAACTTGATCATTACGTATTGCTTTGTTTACATATTGCTGATTTTTTTTTTTAACAATGTATCACCACCCATAAAGTAACAGTATCAGTGTTCACAAGTGAGTCTGGACTGTTAGTTTCTTTTCTTTCATGAATGGATTAATGTCATTGTCACAGGAGTGGGTTTGTTATTGCAAGAGTGGGTTTTCAGCCCTCTCTTGCTCTCTCTGTTCTCATGCCCTTTCCCATGGGAGGATGCAGCAAGAAAACCCTCACCAGATGTGGGCCCCTCGGCCTTAGACTTCCCAGCCTCCAGAACTGTAAAAAGTAAATCTCTGTTCTTTATATATTGCCCAGTTTGTGGTATTATGTTACAGAAACACTAAAAGCACTAAGATAATTGTAATAGTCACATTGGCTAATAATAGTTCATAACATTAATACAAACATAAAGACAATACAGGTCACTCTAAGAATATCAGAATCTGCTTAATCGATTAATTTCTAAAACAGCTGTGTTAAATCCCACTATTTTAGCAGGTTCATCTACTTCACTTTTACTTCTGATAATTTTTGATTTACATATTTTGAAGCTATGTTATTAGATGCATAAAAGGTTTAAGGCCTTCCTATTCTACTTGAGATTTTTGTCAATACTGATTTACTTAGATTTTCCTCTATCATTTTATTTTGTACTTTCTATTTGTCTTCTTTTCACCTATGTTTCTTTTTTCCCCTCCCTTGTTAGGTTCAATTGGATTGATTTATTTTGTCATTGTTTGTTTCACTTTTACTACTCTGTAAGTTACACTCTTTATTTCTGTTTTTTTAATTAGATATTTATATATATTTTACTAAATATGTTATGCATATTTTGCTTAAAAAAGTCAAAATTAATTATTTGCTTTGTACTACTCCCCTCAAACAAGGCACAGACTCAAATAAGTTCTGATTCTGTAATTTGTTGTTAATCTGGCTTTTACATCAGGGCTTTTTTGTGGTCATGTGTTTATAATTCTTGATTGTGAGCACCTGCTACATAGATATTTTGTATCAGAATTTTTGAGCCTCATTTTAAAGAGAATTCCTCATGTAGGAACAACAGCTTTCCTAGAACAAACGTGAGCTTCAAGTTTCTATTTCTCTGCATTTTTATTTATTTATCCTTTCTGGATTCTTATTTTCCTTAATTTTAATTACAGCAATTTTTAAGTATTTTAAGTATCTTACTCAGCATTTTAAAGTGTACTGTAACTCTAGCTTGCCAAAATGATAGAAAAGGAAATAAATGTATACAGATGCTCTTCAACTTACGATGAGGTTACATCCCAATATAGCCATCATAAAATTGAAAATATCATAAGTCAAAAATGAATTTAATACATAACCTGCTGAACAACATAGCTTAGCCTAGCTTACCTTAAACATGCTCAGAACATTTATGTTAGCCTTAAGTTGGGCAAAATCATCTAACATAAAGCCTATTTTATAAAAAAGTTATTATAAAGAAGTTTGAATCAAAATTAAAAATTTAAAGTATGCTTTTACTGAATGCATAATGCTTTCGCACCATGATGAAGTTGAAGAATCATAAATCGAAACATTAGTTGGGGACATCTGTAATTCTTTTTCTGAAGCAATCTTTCAAGATTTCAGAATATTATGAGGCAGAAATAAGTCAAAAGGATTTTTTAGCAAAATCTGTATTGTCTAGGAAGCAATATTATATAATAGTATTACCTACAGAGTTTTCTCTATCCCCTGCTATTAAAATTTTTCTTTTGTTTCTGATATTTGAACCATAAAGGAATCTACTATCTTAGAAGGGGTAGAGAAAAAGAGAAATTATTACCCAGCCAAGCTCTGTTTTATACCTACATAGATATACATGTATATTTCATACAAATAAAGAGACAGACAGAGAGACAAAGATAAAGAGACAGAAACACAAAGACAGAGACAGATATGTTTCCTTCCATTTTTAAACATGTAGAAACGATCTCCTCAGGTAGAATATAGCTAAAGCCTTCGGTGAGCATGCATCAGAAGGAATGGTAACGAATGTGAATTCCATGTACAGCAATGTTTAGGATAGAATAATAATAGCTAAAAAATATTGATATAGGTATAGATGTCAGTATGGGTGTAGAAATAGAGATATATATGATATAGGTTATAGATATATAGACTGATGACTACTACTAGATGCTGGGCACGATCCTAGGTCCTGAGGATGGAATAGAGAGAAAGATAGACATGTTTCTTACCCTCAGAAAACTCTTGGATAATTAAACAAGCAAACAGTTGCAATAAAATGCAGTGCTACGATAGGAGAAGTAGAAGTTTGTTTTAAAAGATTGTCACTATGTGGGGATGAAAAGTTCTTTTCAGCAAGCCTTTCCAGAAAATTCTTCCAATGCTTTTTAGCTCTAACAACCTCAGTCTGCCTACCAGTGAGCTGTAATAACCCATGGGGCTCATCAATTCAGCAGAGTCAGGCTGAATCATTTATTAGATTAGAGACCTACAAAGAGAAGGCCCAGTGTGAGTCAGAGAGAGCTGTTGCTAACTCCAGGACTGTCTGCTGGCTCTTTGAGGCTTTGCTGAACCCATGCCCCAGTGTGGGAGGGCCAAGACAAAGGAGACAGACACAGGGGATATTTAAACACCACGGTTTCATTCTCTTTCATTTTCAAGGGCCACTGTGTTGTTTTCTTCTAGCCTCGGGATCAATCTGCAGTGATGTTTCATTCTGCCACAGAGAATGTGATGCTAAATCAAGAAATGTAAGTGAAAGAAAGCTGGAGCTGCTTCTCCTGCTTCTCCTATAGGATTTAGGACAAGAACAGGAATCTCTCTCTCTGCTCTTCTTATTTCCTCATAGCTCCCTTGCAAGGTATGCCCCCAACTCTGACACCATCTCACCTTTTGTGGCGTTCTTTGCTGTCTGTTACCTTGGGAGTTAGAATTTCTGAGAGACTGCTCTAAAATTTAAAAATCATCTGCAGATTAGGCCAGTACAGAAAAAAATTGACTATTCAATATAGTCAAAATGTAATTGGAAATAAAACATTCTAAAACAACATCGAGGAAAGCACATTTCTTGGATTGAAAATAGAGGGATTCACCCCACCGGATTGAATATTGAATATTAAAACTGAATAGATATAGCACCCACTTTAAAAAAAATTGCAACATGAAGCAATACAAGATGAAACAGGTTGTCAAGATTTTATTAAAACAAAAATTATTTTAAAAGTAGCAAATATATCTGGAAATGGCTTTCTGCAGACAACGACAACAACAAAACCACTCAAAATGTAGGTATTGCTCCTAAACATTTACCGTCCTCTCTCTTTCAGGTCTGGTATCCATAGGCCATTCTTCTATTGGCAAATAAAAACATCAGATGAAAGTGTGTTTCTACAGTGTCAATCTGATAACATCCTTCTAGATTCATTTGCTAGGGTCAATGCTTTTAATTTTTTAAAAATCTCTAAATTCGAAGGAATTTGAATTACTCCAGTATTTTAAAATTACTTACCAATTACTTTACTTAAATACTTTATTTCTTTCAATAAAAATTTTATTCTTCAACTATGAGATGCTTTGTTCATTATATTTTTGAGAACAGAATATAATAGTATCACCTATAAATAATAATTAAATTTAGCCTACTGAGGTTGCTGGCTCCTGCCCTAGAAGTCTGTGCCTCTTCCTTAC
This sequence comes from Avahi laniger, assembly GCA_963575035.1. Taxonomy (NCBI): domain Eukaryota; kingdom Metazoa; phylum Chordata; class Mammalia; order Primates; family Indriidae; genus Avahi; species Avahi laniger. Next base: position 14,820 of record CAUYSK010025697.1, on the reverse strand, counting down.
CATTCAATTTTAAGTTTCCTTTGAGGTTGTCTGGTCACAAGTGGGGGATACAGCTTAGAAATGTCCTTCAGAAGGCATTGCATCTTTACCCTGTAAGTCTCACTTACAATTTATACAACATTTCCAAGAGCCATTGAATTGCAATGACAGCATTATCTTCCCAGTAGTTTCAACCATCCTTCAACAAATTAGCAAAGACAAAGAGTACATATAAAAAGACTTGACAATTCTCAGGGTTTTATTTACCCAGGTCAACTAAGACTAGAAGTTCTATTGCATAATAGCAATATTTTTGCATGTACTACGTAGTAGTTCAGTTTTATCAATAAGATTCAGTAATTCATCATCATGGAGAAAATTTTATTCATCAAAATTCTAGGGCATTTGTCTTGGGCCAATCGCTATGGATGATATGTGGGAGAAGTGGTCCACATTTCCCAGAAGGTTCTAAAAGGTTTTTGTCAGCAACCAGGTCTTTGAAAAGTGTTGGGGTATGAGGGAATTATTAGGATTGGAAGATTATTCATGCAGCGTGGTGATTCATCCCCTCTGCCACCTTAAATATTCAAAATGCTTGTATGATCTGACTTTTGGGAGATAACGGAGGGTGAAGGTCAACAGCTTAACATGATATCCGGTGGAATTGCACAGTGCATGATGTTTCTGAAATAGACGCAATGAAAAAGCAAGAGGAAATGAGTCATGGAAAGTATGGAGAGGGCCCCAGCCTGCCCAGGGCTGTGGAACCAGAGATCAGGATAGTCTCTCCTTGATCACCAAGGGGCAAGATGACTCTCCTTCCACACACAGACTAGTACTAATGACAGAAATATACAACAGATCAGAAAATGTTTCTGATCAAAAAAGATTTTTTCAGTGGAAAGCACTATTGAGATAGTATGCTTCTCTATGAGACAGATATCAGCCATATCCAAAACCCAGAGTTATAAAAGGTTTCACACATACTCTGCAAAACAATTTAAAATAATACCCATGAATATTTTTTCCTTCAGACAAAGACAAAAGATAAAAATGCATCCTTCTAGCCCAGGAAAAAAAAAGACATTCTGTTCCCATTCTTTGCTGCTGAATGACTATTTCATTATACAAGATCCTTTTAAAAGCTCAATAGTACAAATGTATACCATAGAGAATATAAGCAGTGAGCAAGAATATCCTAGAATTGGGGATGGAAGAAGCTACAACCTGGGTCCCTGTAACACCTTTGGCTGCATCTCCTACGATATCAGTCTTGAAATCATGCAGAGGTAGAACTACACTAAACAAAATTTTGTTGTCCTTAGATCTTATTTTAAAAATACATGTCTAAATATATAGAGAGATATATATTTAAAGTTTCACTCAGAAGATTTAGCACATATTTGCCATTACAAGAGGAGATGTGGGCAAAGGCAATTAAGATTTATTTTATTTCCCCCAGCACAAGTTCTTCATTGCGAAGTTTGGGTTTTCTCCCTTTAGTTAAAAGTGAAAATTGATCTTCCCATAAAGAGATCTTAGATAACATATTTGGTTGACATTTTGCTTGACATGAAGTTGTTGACAACCATTCATGTCTACTGTCCCTGATGTTCTGCCCTGTCATTCAGTTTTATGAAGGGCTCTAAAGTTACTGGAAGTAAATACAGATGTTCTCACTTACTTTACATCTGCTACAACTATCAGGTTATTTCCTTGAACTACCCTTAAATTATTCCCTGAGGTCACAGAAACATCAGACACATTTTTTATTCAAAATTAGGAGTGAAATAAGTAAATGTTTTGGGAAAAATCAGCTGAAGGTGGTGGAAAAGAGACCCTTGCTTTTAATCACTAATTAGAGTGAGCTACAAACATGAACATGAAAGGACTTGATAGAATTTTGTTTTATAGCTTAAATATTTATGCTTTTGTTGGCTACAACAAACACCTGAGGGGAAAAAAGACTTTGCCTTTTATGTAATAAAAAATAATGATTTTCTTATCATCATTGAATATAAATAACAACCTGATAGATTAAATACAGCAAATAAATGATCTAACTGTAATGTAATATGAATCAAATAGATGTATATCCCAGATATGTGTCTGGTATCATTTTAAATTAAATCAAAAGTTCATCATAATAAACAGCACCACGGCAAATCAGAAAGCCAAAAAGCTTTCTACATCACATGCTTTCTCATAGATTGTCTCCATCGTAAAGGGATTAATATGACCAGGGCCCAAGTCTTTATTACTCTTTGATATATACAATTCTTCTTAATGTCATCTGGGAGTTCTTAGGTTAATGAAGCAAGTTTAGAAAAAGGCCATTGTGAAGCCGAAGGTTTGTATTAATGTTTCTAATGTTCTAGGCAGCATAAATAATAGTATTATATCAGTAAATATTTTGTGACCTTTTTTATAAGACAGTGAAAGAATTCAAATTGTAATTTCAGAAGATTAGTTTTTCATTCAAAAAAACAGGGAAGGTCTTAATAAGCTGAAATGTTAATATGGCTATTTTTTAAATTTCTGTATGTGCCAATTATAGTTACTGTGTCAAGACCACGCGTCCTGACTAAATCAAGTCACAAACTAGAAAATGTTCTACCTATTAGAAGTTGTGGATGATGTAGCATTATCGACAATTCTTCACTACAGTAGTTTAAAATAAATTCAAAATTAGTGGTGGTGAACCAGAGATATCATCTGTGTCTAAAGGATTTCATTTCTATTTGAAATACTACATCTTTCCTTATAGATAAGAGACAAGAAGGGAAAAAAGTCTTCATAGATATAAGAGAAGGAGACTGGTGACCGGTGAGGTAGAGAGAGAGAGAGAGATTGAGAAAGAGGGAGAGAAAAGAATTGCTCATATAGGTGACTTTCTATATGGTGAATAAAATGTCTTTGTTTCTATTCTCAGAGAATCATGCACCCAGGTGCAGCTTAGTTGAATAAAAGCTGAAAGTGGGTATGATTGGTAGACAATATTAAAGGTGTCATCATGGGAGGCAGGCAAAATTGTAATATTCCTTTAACTGGCTTTGTGTATCCAGAAGCCAATGGCAAACAGAATACCCAGCTGTAGATCAGCAACGTGCTACAGTCAAGCACTTTGGGTTTAAATTCCCTTTTCACTATTTATTTGATGGGTGACTTTGTGTACGTTTTTTAGCTTTGTGAGTTTCAATTTCATGATTTGTAAAAGGGAGTTAATAACTAATTTAATACTTTAAAGTGATAATGAAATAATATATGTGAAGTAGTCAATGCATGCTGGCTGTGAGATAAATGGTCTTTTGATTTTTCTACCAAACTACAGATACATAAAACAAAAGATATTCTCATAAGGGGGAATGGCAAAATCAAACCTAATACTAAGGCTGCTCAAAACCATATGTTATCAATATATCCCCCACCCCGAAGTTCCCAAAGTTAAATACATATGGAATGAAATCACATGAAGGCAGCCAGCCTTCTTTTCCAATCGCCCAACATAAATGGAAAACATACTACAAACAGGATGAGTGGCTGGATTCAACAGCGTTAAGCAATGCTGTGCAAAGTGCTGATTCTTACCATCACAAGAGGGATTATTCCTTTTATTCAGGATTTCATGTTTAAAACATAAGAACAAAATAAAGATAAATCACAGCCATACTGCAGTGATTCATGCCAGATATTCTGCCCCTCCATTATCTTTTTATTGGGTGAGAGAAGAGAGAGAGGAAGTGCAGGACAATATAAAGCTGCTCACAGCACCTCTACTCTGGTCTTTTAACTGGGATGAAAAATCCAAACATACTATAGAACAATGGGTTTAAAAGGCATCGTGTTGTTTATTCTAACAAATACATATAATGATTACCAGCTGAAAAAGAAAAATAGAAACATTCCTATTCTACCCCGAGAGTCAAAAAGAATGACACTTCTGTTAACTGTAATCTTTTTGACTTCTTATTGTGCTTCACTTTATTGCGCTTTGCAGATATTGCCAATTTTACAAATAGGTTTGTGGCAACCGTGTGTCAAGCGAGACTATCAGCCTCCTTTCTGCAACAGCATGCACTCACTTCATGTCTCTGCGACACATTTTTGTAACTTTTGCAATACTTCAAACATTTTCATTATTATTATATCTGTTGTGGTGATCTGTGATCAGTGATCCTTTCATTATTATAATTGTTCATACTGTGTATGAAGAGTGCAATGCGCACAACCCAAAGAATGGACATATTTGAAACTCGGACTTAGAGGGGTATGGGGGTGCAAGGGCAACATATGTAACCTAAACATCTGTACCCCCATAATATGCTGAAATAAAAAAAAAATTGTGTGTGTTCTCTGCCGAATGGGCATTCCCCTGTCTCTTGCCCTCTCCTTGGGCCTCCCTATTCTCTGAGACACGATAATATTGAAATAGGCCAATTAATAACCCTACAGTGGCCTCTAAGAGTTCAAGCTAAAGAAGAGTCGCATGTCTCTCACTTTTGATAAAAAGATAGAAATGATTAACTTCAGTGAGGAATGTGTGTTGAAAGCAGAGAAGGCCGAAAGCCAGGCCATTTGCATCAGTTAGCCAGATTGTGAATGCAAAGGAACAGTTCTTGAAGGAAATTAAAAGTGCTACTCCAGTGGACACATGAATGATAAGAAAGCAAAACAGCCTTATTGCTGACATGGAGAAAATTTCAGTGCTCTGGATAGATCAAACCAGCCACAACATTCCCTTAAGCCAAAGCTTAATCCAAAGGAAGTTTTAAGTCTTTTCAATACTACAAAGGCTGAGAGAGGTGAGGACGCTGCAGAAGAAAAGGTGGAAACTAGCTGTTTGGTTCACAAGGTTTAAGGGAAGAAGTAGCGTCCACAACATAAAAGCGCAAGGTGAATCAGCAAGTGCTACAGTAAAAACTACAGCAAGTTATCCAGAAAATCTAGCTGAGATAGCCGATGAAGTGGCTATAAGAAACAACAGATTTTCAGTGTAGATGAAACAGCCTTCTATTGGAAGAAGATGCTATACAGGACTCTCATACATAGAAGTCAATGCCTGGCTTCAAAGCTACAGAGGACAGGCTGACTCTCTTGTTAGGGGCTAACAGAGCTGGTGACTTTAAATTGAAGCCAATGCTCATGTGTCATTCTGAAAATCTCAGAGTTCTTAGGAATTATGCTAAATTTACTCTGTCCATGCTCTATAAATGAAACAACAAAGCCTAAATGACAGCACATCTGTTTACAGCATGGTTTACTGAATATTTTAAGCCCACTGTTGAGACCTACTGTTCAGAAAAAAATAAAAAATTCCTTTCAAGATATTACTGCTCATTGACAATGAACCTGCTCATCCAAGATCTCTAATGAGGATTCACATACAAGGAGATTCATGTTATTTTCATGCCTGCAAACACAACATCCATTCTGCAACCCATGGATTAAGAAGTAACTTCAACTTTCAAGTCATATGATATCATGAAAGAAATATATTTCATATGGCTATAGTTGCCAGGGATAATGATTTCTCTGATGGATCTAGGTAAGGTAAATTATGAACCTTGTGGAAAAGATTCACCATTCTAGATGCCATTAAGAACATCAGTGATTCATGGGAGGAAGTAAAAATACCTACATTAACATGTGTTTGGAAGAAGCTTATTCCAGCCCTCATGAATGACTCTGAGGGGTTTGAGACTTCAGTGGAGGAAGTCAGTGCAGAAGTGGTATAAATAGCAAAAGAACTAGAATTAGAAGTGGTGCCTGAAGATGTGACTGAATTGCTACAATCTCAAGATAAAACCTGAACAGATGAGAAGTTACTTCTTTTGGATGAGCAAGCAAAGTGGTTTCTTGTGAGGGACTCTACTCCTGGTGAAGATGCTACAAACGTTGTTGAAATGACTTCACACTATTCAGAATATTTCCTAAACTTAGTTGACAAAGCAGCGGCAGGGTTTGAGGGAATTGTCTCCTGTTTTGAAAGAAATTCTACTGTGGGTAAAATGCTATGCAACAGCATCACATGCTACCAAGAAATCTTTCATGAAAGGAGGAGTCAATTGATCTGGCCAACTTCACTGTTGTCTATTTTAAGAAATTGATACAGCCCCAACCTTTAGCAGCCATCAGCATCGAGACAAGACTCTCCACCTGTGGAAAGAATGTAACTCACTGAAGATTCAGATAATCATTAGCATTTTTAGCAATATAGTATTTTTAAATTAAGATATGTATTTTTTTACACATAAAGCTATTGCACATATGATAGAGTACACTATGGTGTGAACATAACATTTATATGCATTGGGAAACCCAAAATTTCATGTGACTTGCTTTATTGTATTGGTCTGGAAATGAAATTACAGTATCTTCAAGGTATGCCTTTCTATGGAGTGGCATAATAGTGATTCCATCTTGTTCCTGAAGCAAATTGTTCCCTGTGAACTACTTTCTAATGTCATACAATCACCATAGAGATTGAATACTCTACATTTACTTTGCTCACTGATCATTTTTTGTCTTCACACAATATCTTCAAATAAAAATAAAATGGTTCTTGGTACCAGGATAACAAGTTTTATATATGTATGTTACGTCCTTTATACATTTGTTTGGAAGGCTTCAGCTGATTCCTAATGCTACGGGAGTTATTTTTATCACTAAATATTAATACATGAGTCAAAAGTGTGAAGGAATTGTGAACACTGAAAGTTAAATCAATAGTAATAATAGAGGACAGTTTAGATATAATATTATGACTTTTGACTTTTGAAATGGATATGAACTTCAAAATTCTCATAATTGGGTTTTTTGATTAATTTTGAATAATTTTTAACAAATGCTATCTATACCTTTTTCTGTATGCAAAATTGGAAAAGGTCTTGAACATCATTAATTTTTTTTCAAGATAAATATCATTTAAATCTGGAAATAATCAGTTTGTTCTCTATTTAACAATTTGAGTAGGAATTACACTGGTCTTGGATTTGTTATTTTTTTATTTGTGTCTTTATTAAGTTATCTTGTATCATGAGAAAACTGTGTATATGGTTATAACCTTGCTATGATCCTGCTAATACAGAGACAGTTTATAACTTAGTCTAGAAGGACTATTATAAATTAGCTCTTAGGTATTACCAAGAAGCATACTATAAGAACTATTGTAGTAACAGTCCATTATATTACCTTGATTGAGAATCCAGCAGTTACTTTATTAAATATATATCTTCATTAAATTGTATTAGCATTAGCCACCTACTTGATTGTGATTATCAGTAGTTACCCTATTTTTGTTCTTTTTGTTGTTTGAAATTCACATGAAATATTTGTGGTGCTTTATTGCCAGTGGTGAATAGTCCATAACTCATTACATTTTCATGTCAGCACTACAAGGTTAACATCCTTCTCCCTTGAAAATTCACTATTAAGAAAAATTTATTGCAACACCAGCTCAAAAGATAAAAATGAATATGCTATTTTCATATTTTCAAAATACTAACAACCAATGTAATGTGGACTTAATAAAGTATCTGTTTCTTTTGAGCTGCTCTGATTAAGCAGTATAGGGAATGCAAGGCCGATCTGATGAAAAGGTAATACAATGCATTTATATTTTTCACAGCAGAAAACAAGCTTACAAAAACTTGACTTTACCCTATTTTTCTAAAGAACACACAATCATAACAGAAGAGGTCATGTGTGGATGAAGCATTTCTAGCCTCTTCCAATGTTTCCCAGCTGAGGCATGAATAGCAAGGAGTGGGCAATCCTTAGCTATGCATATTTGGAACACAACAGAACATCTGGCAGTCTGACTCCGTGCACTATATGCAAACAGTGCCCAGCACACACTATTGCAGAACAATCTGCCACCTCCCCAGCCAGGCATATATCCAGACATTCCCAAGGAACCACTGTAACTTATCCACTATTCCATCAGTGCACTTGAAAATATCCTTCCAGACTATACATAAACATATTTGAGTTCTAATTTAAATTATGCTACCAAATTCCTGAATATGTTTGTCATTTGTGTCTTTGTTTCCCAATCTATAAATCTGTACAATCTATGTAATTTCCCTATTCTATTCACATAGATTTGAAGTTTAAAAAATATATGTTTTTATAAATATACTTCAATGCATAAACTCGTATTTTATTATCCAGATAAAGCTCCGATATGGATAATCAATGACATAACAATACTAATGAGTTAATTGTTAGAGTAAAATAAGGATTGCTCTGCTTCTGAAACAATATCAATGTTAACTTGTGTTTCCTACTCTATTTATAGGGCTAGAAATTTCTGACTTGCTACCAAAATCAACTGTTTCATCTCTGTCAACTATGAGTTGTTCTATTAACTGACTAGGCAGAAGGCTGGGTGCAATGGCTCATGCCTGTAATCCTAGCACTCTGGGAGGCTGAAGAAGGAGCATTGCTTGAAGTCAGGAGTTTGAGACCAACCTGAGCAAGAGCGAGACTCAATCTCTACTAAAAATAGAAAAATTAGCCTGGCATGGTGGCTCATGTTTGTAGTCCCAGCTACTCAGGAGGCTGAGGCAGAACAATCAGTCGAGTCCAGGAGTTTGAGGTTGCTGTGAGCTAGGCTGACACCACGGCACTCTAGCCCAGGTGACAGAGTAAGACTCCATCTCAAAAAAAAAAAAAAAAAATTGACGAGGCAGAATCCTAGAATTACAGCACTGTGGGAGCAGGAGGGTATTTTGAGACCATCTTTTAAAGTTCTTCATTCATTCAAGTTGAAACAGTAGGGGAAGCAAACAAATTAAAATGATAAATAATATGCTTGGGAAAAAAATTGAGATTTGATCATAATAGCATAACACAATAACCAGAGGAGTAATTAGGAAGACGGTTTGAAAGGACCGGGAATTCCACCAGACTTTGTAGTTAGCATGATCCAGACATACATTGAGGTTAACATGTAAGCTGTATCACGTGGCTTCAAGAATCACCCCTGTTGGAGAGAGGTTTTCAACTACTATATAAAAAGACAATGTTCCCTCAAGTTTTGTTAGAATATTATCTACACATATGCCTGGCTGCGGTGAGACCAAAGGGAGTTCTTACTTAAAATGCACATTTTGGAGCCTCAGATGCCTGACAAGCACTGCAGAAATTTCTCCTATATACTAGTGTTTGAGAATCACTGAATCGTGATTTCGAATTTATAAACTATGTGTAATTTGTCCAGAATTATGATTTTTGTTTTCTGTTTACCCCATATTTTATCTCATAATAATAGTAAAATACATTATATGTTTGTTTTTGTTTGTAGGGACTGTGTTCTACTCTACCATTAGTCTTGAGGAGGAAAAAGTCATAAAAACAAAACAAAGGTTGAGCATTTTGCAACAGGGAAAGTCTGAATTCCCAAGAACCGATGAGAAGGAAAGGAGGGCTACTGCCCCGGTCCAAGCAGTGGGCCTGAAGATTTGCTGAAAGGACACACAGTTGATATACTCAGCAACTTGTTTGAGCAGCAAAATAGAATGATTTTAACTAGAACAGAAGTTTGTAGGTCACCCTATTTTCTTTGTTCCTTATATAGGGCAGAAATTTCACAATTTCTCTTACGAGCTTAAAATGCAACTTTAGTTACCTAGTACCATGTAGTTTCCTGCAAGAATTGAGCCTCAGTCAGGGAATAAGTAAGAAAGCTTAGAAGAAGAATATCGGAATTGAGCAACATGGTGAATTAATATTAAAATAGCTTTGTGGATTTGGAAAAGCATGTAAAACTCTGTAAACTTCAAAACTCACCATTCTTAAAATTAGGAGATTGAATGAGATGCTCTCTATTCTTGTAGTTGCACGGCAGCTGTCTAAAGGAGGTCGATTCATCACTCTCTCCCATCCATCCTAGAGGAGTCTCAAGAAGGCTATATTGTGTTGTCAAAGAGAATACGGGGTCCACAAGGACACAGAAATAGGCCACCTTGAGGAAGATTGTTTATAATGAAAGGAAGAAAAATATAAATAGAACCACATGAGGTCAGTTGCTCTCTTTTTTTGGATCTTTGTTCTTTTTTGTGTTTTTCTGCACCTTCTTCACTTCAGTGCAGCTGGTTTGGTAGGCCAGTGGTCCCTTTCTAAGGTGGCTTCTTTGGACTGATCTGGGAAAAAGAAGCAATGAAACTCAGTCAGCTTTATACCTGACCTTGAGCTAAAATGTCCTGATATTTACATATGGCTCAGCTCACTAACTCAAAATATGAGAGGCAGGTTAGGATTTGAGAGTAACACCCTTAGCTAGTGAGTAAAAAGTGTTCTTTTCCTTGAGTTTCACCCATATACATACATATCCACCTGAAACCATTCAGAAGGGAGACCTAATGGTATTTGATTAATAAAGATATGATTATCATTTTTCAATTTTCTCATGATTAACACTTTCTGGGTTCAAAATTCAGCATCAAAAAAATAACAATAGTGTTCTCTTCAGATTGTCTTGCAAGTAATTATTTTATTTCTACTGTCTATTATGTAATTTCCATTTGCCCAAACAACTTGACACAGATGATATTCATTATACTAAAATACAGTGACAATGGATGAGATAACTTTTGTTCCAGTTTTGCCCACAGACAGAAAGGGTGCTGCATTCACACGTGAAAGTCAGGTGGAAACCTCATGAATAATGTGCTGTGGGCATTTAGTACAATGAGAATCTCTTCTAGGTGCTGCTAATTCCATATACTTTTCATTAGAGGTTTTTGTACTTAATTACAGAACTTTCATAAATTATAATAGAACTTTCAATAGGCAAAATAATTTGTCCTTTTCAAAAAGTGCAAGGTAAGCAGTAAATAAATCAAATGTATCTTAAAACACTAAAATGTGTTACATTTTAGATAGTGCTTTAATCAGACTTCAGAATTAGAATAAATTTTAAGAACTATATAAAATGTATCTCTGGGTATTTATGAAAAAATATTGAGTAGCACACACCGAAATGTCTGCTTAAGAAATAAACACACAAGCAAAATCCTTTAATTAAATAAAACAGAATAAAATCTTCCATTAAACCTATATCTAAAATAGTTTGTCTAAGTCAAGTATCTGTTTCACATTAAAATTACATTATGTCTGTGAGCTCAGAGAAAGAAAAAATTTTGTCAAAGAATCAGAAGGTACAAAAAATTTAACCACACAAGACCCTTCCATGCCTTTTTCTTTCTTATATTCCAAAATACCTTAGTGTTGAAACAGCCTCTTTCTCTTGATGATGAACAATGCAGAGAGGAAAGAGACTTTTTAAACCCCAGCAGTGGAAAGCTTAATTGTTTAAATCCAATTTTAATACTGGATTAGGTAAATATAGCACTTCGGGCCATGATGATAACAAATTTTCCAAATGGTCAAGAGAGTGACATGGAGTTAACTCCAACAGCTACTCTTGTGAAACGAGCACTTGCTGTAGAAATTGAGTGGAGTCTGCCAGTCGAATGGCCCATGTATCTAAGGAAGCTAGCATTTAGGGAACTGTGGGATAAAGCTAATAACGAGGGAATAAATGTTACCAACATGGACAGACTCTTCAGTTTTCAAAATACAGAACTCTATACTATTATATTAAAATTTTGACTTAATTTATGAAAATTTAATTTACAAATGCATTTTCCTATACAATCTTCAGCACTTTATGGTTACATTTGTTAAAATGGAAATTATTAATACCATGCAGCCCATCAATTGCATTTCGGGGCATTTATCCCAGAGAATAAAGAGTTAGAGTTACACAAAAACCTGTACACAAATGTTCATAGCAATTTTATGCATAATAGCTCTAAACTGGAAATAACATATGTCCTTGAACAGGTAAATGGTTTAAAAGCATGTGGCACATCCATACCATAGAATACTACTGAAGAACAAAAATGAAGGAATTATTGATAAGCGACGATAAGGATGAATCTTTATAAAAATACGCCGAGTGAACAGAGCCAATCCCCAAAAGTTACACATGCATGATCACATTAATATAATATTCTTGAAATGACAAAATTATGGACCTGGAGCACAGCTTGGTGGTTTCCAGGGGTTAAGGATGGGGAGGGGGAGAGCAGCAGGGAAGTGGATGAATCAAACAATTCTTAAAATAATGGTGAAATGACGGTGAAATAATTCTTAATGGTTATTTTATAGGCTCTAGCACCAACTTCTTGGAAATATCCAGTAAGCTGGGCCTCAGCATAGATTTGTCTGCCAAAACCATTTTCGATTCCAAGCTGATGAATCAAATGATTCGTAAAGTAATGGAGAAAAGTGCAGATCCTGTTTCAGTTTTTGATTAAGCGTATTTCTAAATATTTTATTTTTTTTCGATGACATTGCAAATGAGATTGTAATGATGTTGTAAATGACATTGTAAGTGTAAACGTAATTGTTTATCTTAACATTCTTTTTGCAGTGTTCACTGTTAGTATTTAGAAATTGAAGTCATTTTTTTGTGTTGACTCTGTATTCTGTAACTTTGCTGATTCATTTATTTCTAACAGTGTTTGAGAGGGTGTGTTTGTGGAATTTTTAGGATTTTCTACATATAAAATCATGTCTGTGAACAGAGATAATTTTATCTCTTCCTTTCTGATTTAGATGTCTTTTGTTCCTTTATTTTATCTCATTTCTCCAGCTAGGACTTCCAGTATGATAAAAAAAAAAAAGTGAGGGGGCATCTTTTTCTTGTTACTAATATGTAAAGAAAAGCTTTCGGTCTTTCACCATTAAATACAATGATGGCTGTGGGTTTTTCACATGTGGATTTTATTATGTCGAAGTAGTTTCTTTCTATTCTTACTTTGTTAAGAGTTTTTATCATAAAAGAGTATTTGCTAAATACTTTATCTTCATCAATTAAAATGATCGTTTTTTCCATCATTTTATTAAAGTGGTGTATTACATTAGTTGGTTTTTATATATTCAACCATTCTTAGATTCCAGAAATAAATCTCATTTATTTTTGGTGAATGATCCTTTTAATATGCTGCTGAATTTCATTTGCTGGTAATTTGTTGAAGATTTTTGTAACAATACTCATAAGGGATATTGGCAGGTAGATTTTTTGTTTCTTTTGCATTGTTTTGTTTTCCTGGAAGTATCTTTTTCTGGTTTTGGTGTTAGAATAATGCTGACATCATAGAATAAGTCAGGAAATGCTCCCTCCTCTTCAACATTGTGGAAGAGTTGCAGAAAGATTGGCATTAATTCTTCTGTTAACGTTTGGTAGAATCTGTGAGTGAAGATTTCTGGTTCAGTAAGACTTTTTTGCATACAAATAGAGCCCTAGGAAGGTGCTGCTACTCTAACCCATTAATGGGGTGGGTAATGGGTTCCCAGGGGGAAGCAGTGATTTCTTGGTGATCTTGGATCAAATAAAATATAATTTGGTCACTTTAATTTCATGTTGTGTGACAAGTCCCTCATTGTACACCATTAAGTTAAGGTCAAGTTAGTGAATTGAAAAATATTGTTTAATAGGCATATTCAGTATCATATTCTCATCATTCACATGAAAGCCTAATTAAAAACACAGTTATGAGTCGGAAAAATGGCGGAGTTAGGGTAGCCTCCCGGATCCCTGCTTCCAGAGAGGGAGACGTAGATCCCGGTCTGCTACACACAATCGGAGCGCTCTCCCACAAAAACAGCGAGGGGAATTGGTGCAGATTCAGCGGGGGATACACAAATCAGGAAAAAGAATAACAGGAGATAGGAATACAAAACCTGGAAAGTGCGAACATACGACAATAGAGAGAGGAGAGTGCGACGGCGGCGCCAGCCTGGCCAGTAAGTGCACCGGGACGAGTCCCGCACGGGACAGTCTAGCTTCCCCACTGACTTACAAGCCCTCCGTGAGGCAGGGGCTCGTGTGAAGTGGATGTAGAATTGGGTCTGGAAACGAGGGACTCAGTGGAGAGGAGACGTGAGCGGGAAGCATCTTGAACTTCCCGGAGCTCTGTGCCAGGAATATACCCCGGAGGCAGTTAGGACTCAAGAAGCGGATCTCTGGCACCCAGCGGGTCCTGAAAGGGGAGGTGATTACTGAGTAGAGGACTCTAACCTGGAGCCTACCGCTGGCAACTGGGAATGCTCAGGGTGGGCCAGTAGAAGCGAGAGCCATTGCGGGACTGACGTGAGACTGGGGGAGGGAGACACAAAGGAGACAACGGCGGAGCACCCTGGTGACTCGACTGACTCCCGGAACAGCTCCCTTCCCCTAGCCCGGAAACTCTGGCAGTGAGCTCTCCCCTTCTGGGACCTAAGGTCACTTGGCCAAGCCGTTTCTTGGAGCGGTGAATTCTGAGTGCATCCTTACATGTAAGAGGAGGACGCCTGCGGAGGCTGAAAGCACTGGGGCGTTGGGCAGCCTGGTAGAGCGCCCCTCTCCCTGGCCAGAACCTTCTGCGTGGCTTAAGAGCTTGCAGCAGAGAGTCATAAAGAGCCACTCCCCCTCTGCGACAAGCGCCAGTCCCTGGGGATTTGGCACTGACCAATAGCTGACAGCCCAGTGACTTTCCTTGTCAGACCGGCTCAGGTCATCCGATCCCACCGCATTCCTGCATTTGGTCAGCTACCAACAGCCCCCCAAGTAACCCCTCCCATCAAGAGAGCCCTGGACAACATACTAGCGGCTCCCTCTAGTGATAGAACAAAACAAAAGTAACAGCAGATCCAGATGGGAAGGACCCAACGAAAGATATCTGGAAGTATGAAAAATCAAATGGAAAACACACCCCCAAAGAGGAACACGAGCACCCTAGCAATGAATTCTACCCATACCGAGACTACTAATATGTCTGGTGATGTTTT
>CAUYSK010025696.1:0-12736 GCA_963575035.1 Avahi laniger | reverse complement strand
TAGCACTCTGGGAGGCTGAGGTGGGAGGATTGCTTGAGCTCAGGAGTTTGAGACCAGCCCGAGCAAAAGCAAGACCCTGTCTCTACTAAAAATAGAAAACTTAGCCAGGCATCAGGGTGTGCACCTGTAGTCTCAGCTACTCAGGAGGCTGAGGCAGGAGCATCCCTTGAGCCTAGGAGTTTGACGTTGCAGTGAGCTAAGATAATACCACTGCACCACTCTACCCAGGGCAACAGAGTAAGACTGTCCAAAAGAAAAAAAAAAAAAGTATTTTGAAAAAAATGCAAGGTTTTTGTACCTGTTGGCATAGCTGTAGTGACAGCTTCATGAATTTCTTTTTCTTTTTTTTTTTTTTTTTACAGTGGTCCTTACACTGGATTTATTTATCTTGAGATGGTGGGCAACCACAGCTACAGACCTCAATTTTACAGTACATATCAAGCAATTCAGCTTTTTCTTGGAGTTTCAAGACTTCTTTCTGCTTCTTGGGAGCACTTCCAGCATCACTAGTGGCACTTTGGTTTTTTGGGTTTTTTTTCCCCCCAAAGACAGGGTCTTGTTCTGTCACCCAGGCTGGAGGGTAGTGGCACAGTCAGAGCTTACTGTAACTTCGAACTCCCTGGGTCAAATGATCCTCCTGCCTCAGACAAGAGGCACTTTGTATGGATCCCGTGGTATTATTCAAGGTTTATGGTATTGCACTAAACGAGATGAAAGATGTGCAAGAACCTCGAGAGATCACTTTCACTGTTATACACAATTTACTGGAGAGACAAACTGCGCACATAGACATGATTAGTGTCACTTGGCATTTTAAGCACATACTCGCAAATATTTGAGCTCATCGCAATAGCAACAGGAGGTGGATACAAAATTATTACAATAGTACAGTATGTGCTAGTTAATTTTATGCAGTTATGATTTAATGCTGCAAGTTTGCGTTTGTTTTCCTTTCTCTAGACTGTGAATGGTGCCATGTGTTTATGTGCATTAGTTTTGACTTTTTATAATAGATTTGTGTATATTTACTGGTAGCAAATGATATAATAGGCTAGTGTCTACATGTATTTTATACATTCATGACATAGCTAACTTTTAAATTTTTTTCTTATATTCCTAGGCTACGTGGTATGTCTTTGAGTTTTTTCAAAGTGTTGCAAATCTCCAAAAAATTTTCCAATGTACTTATTGAAAAAAAGCCACATAAAAATGGACCCATGCAGTTCAAACCTTGTTGTTCAAGGGTCAACTGTACATTGCAGCCTTCTGTATAAAATCAAAAAAATTAGAAACATTACAAATATGCATCATGGGGAAATCGATAAATGAATTATGATTTATTTACATAATGAAATACAGATACAAATTAATGAGCTAGAACTATAAGCATTAGTACACAGAGAAAATCTTGAGAAAACAATGCTGAGTAAAAGAGTATGATGCAGAAGTGTGCAACACTATAGATTGTATATATTTGCAAATCTATTTAAAGTACAGAAACTTGAGGGGAAAGGAATATACACTAACTTTAGGACTTTGTTTCCTTCTGGGAGGGGATGGATTATGAAAGAGAACTTAAGGAGGCTTCAGTATCTCTCATGTTTTCATTCTTGAAAGAAAGAAAGAATGAAGAGGGAAAGGGGGAGAAGATAGTGTCTGCCATACAGAGTGACACTATAGATGAAGCCAAGTGGAAGAGTGTCCAACAACCTGTCACCTTGACAATCTGGTTGCTGCATCTGGCCTTCTGTCATACCCAAACCTTCAGCACAGTACCGTTTAAATATTCTAGCTTGGCCTCAAATGCGCTACTGAGAACTGAAAGAAACCACCAGTTTGCACTTTGGCCCTAAGTGTAGCAGGACCTCCCCAAGGCCAGGCAGGTAATTGGTAGTGATAGGTGGGGGGGCAGCGAGCTGCCAGGGAAGGTCAGAAGGATGATGAAAAGAAAGATATCACGGATGAGGTGAACCACAGATGACAAAGGTATTGCTTTGTCATCATTTCGTAATCTGGATGAAATTTAGACTTAACATTGGCTCCTTACAAAATCAGTGACGAACACTTGGCATCATTCTATTTGTATAAGAACTGAACTAAGAGTTATATTCACAAGGCCAGACATGTTACTTACTATATTAAAGATTTACCCACAGTATCAAGAATTTTTGTTAGACTATTTTTAAGTCTTAATATTAAAAAGTGATTCATAATTATATTCTAAAACTTAACTTCATTCATAGCTATAATTTTATTATGTTTGAAAAGAATCTCAAAGGATATAAACCAAAATATTAACACTGGTGAAATAACAGGTGAGTTTTATTTATTTATCTTTTGGTCTTTTCTTATTTATTTTGCAATCAGCATATAATCTTTTATATTTCAATTTTCATTTTTGGGGAGAGGCACTGAATTTGATAACAATACATACTTCCACACTTTTAGGCAGGAGTATACATATACTATTTCTGGAGTTCCTCACCTTGAATTTTACTGTCACTCTCTCTCAAATGATTTCCTTCTAGGTAAATTATATCAAACATTAACAGTAATCAAGCTCAACTGCTTCAACCTAGGATCCAAACCATAAGTGAAGTTAGATTGAATTAAAAACAATCAAACCCAAACTCGACTGCTACTATTCATCAAAAAATAATTGGACTTTTTATTTTCAAGTAAAGGAGCCATTACCAATAGCGAATGGCTAACAACACTAGGCTGATTATGTTTTATATATAAGTACCAAATAATTACATCAAGAGGTGTTTGGAACTGGGATTCAAAAATCTGAATCCTGGCCGGGTGCGGTGGCTCACGCCTATAATCCTAGCACTCTGGGAGGCAGAGGCGGGCGGATTGTTTGAGCTCAGGAGTTCAAAACCAGCCTGAGCAAGAGTGAGACTCCGGCTCTACTAAAATTAGAAAGATATTAATCAGACAACTAAAAAAATATATATAGAAAAAATCAGCCAGGCATGGTGGCGCATGCCTGTAGTCCCAGCTATTTGGGAGGCTGAGGCAGAAGGGTTATTTGAGCCCAGGAGTTTGAGGTTGCTGTGAGCTAGGATGATGCCACGGCACTCTAGCCCTGGCAACAGAGTGAGACTCTGTCTCAAAAAAAAAAAAAAAAAATCAAAAGAATTTCCCTCCATCAACTAGGGTTATGTGTTTACCTGAAAATACAGATCATTGAGCAGGATAGAGCTTATTTCCTTTTTTAAAAAGTAACAACTTATTGAGATATAGTTCACATACCATATAATAATTCATCATTTTAAAGTGTACAATTCAGTGGGTTTTTTAAAATTTTTTTTTATTTCAGCATATTACGGGGATACAAATGTTTAGGTTACATATATTGCCTCTGCCCCACCTGAGTCAGAGCTTCAAGCACGTCCATCCCCCAGACGGTACGCACCGCACCCATTAGAAGTGTATACACCCATCCCCTCCTCCCCCACAATTTGGTGGATTTTAGAATATTCACTGTTGTGAATATCACTGCTATCTAACTTCAGAACATTTTCATCACCTGGAGAAGAAAGCCCATATCCATTAACACGCACTCCCCATTCCTGCCTCCCCCCAGCTCCCGACAACCACTGATCTCCTTCCGGTATTTATTAATTTGCCTATCCTGGGCCTTTCATATAACATGTGGTCTTTTGTGACTGGCTTCTTTCACTTAGTTTTCAAGGTTCATCCATGTTGTAGCACGTGTCAATACTTCATTGTTTTTTATCGTCAAATAATATCCCATTGTATGGATATACGATGGTTGATTTATCTATTCATCAGCTGACCGACACTTGGGGACATTGGCTTGTTCTCCCTTGTGCTGTTGTGAATGGCGCTGCTATGAACACTCGTGTACAGTTTTTGCACGGACATATGTTTTCATCTCTTTAGGGCATATACCGAGGAGTGAAATTTCTGGATCTTATAGCCATTTTAACATTTTGAAGAACGGATGAACTGTTTTCCACGGTGGCTGCACCGTTTTACATTCCCACCAGCGATCTATGAGGGTTCCAGTTCCTCTGCGTCCTCACTAACACTTGTTATTGTCTGTCTTTTCGATGTTTATTTTATTTTAATTTACAATTTTCAGAGTAAGAAGAAGGTGTTCTGGTACTTCCACTGGTGGCCGACGAAGGTTCTCCCCACTCCCTTTTTAAAAAATAATTTTAAAATTTTAGAATAATTTTAGATTTATTAAAAAGTTGCCAAGATTGTACAGAGCCTGTACACGCAGCGGCCAGTTTACTCCATTAACATCTTATGTGACCATGGACCATTTGTCAAAACTAAGGAAGCAACATCGGTACGTTACTAGTGTCTAAACTCCTGGCTTTATTGGGGCTTCACCTGTTTTTCTGCCAATGTCTTTTCCAGGGTGCAGCCCAGGGTACCTCATTGTGTAAGTATGCATGTCTCCTTGGTCTCCTTTGGACTATGACAGTTCTTCTGTCTCCCCTTGTTTTCTATGATCCTGACAATTTGAGCGGTGCGGTAATAGTATTTTACAGACTGTTCCTCAGTTTAGATTTGCCCAATGTTTTTCCCATGCTTAGACTGGGGTTATGGGTTTGGGGAAGGACGAAATAGGTGTAAAGTACATTTCTGGTCATGTGGTATCAGCGTGCAAACTATCGCAAGTATCCAGTTAGCACAATTTAGCAGTTTAAAGCAACACAAAGCCCAGGTGTGGTGGCTCACACCCGTAGTCCCAGTGGTTTGGGAGGCCAAAGGTGGGAGGATTGTTTTGAGACCAGCCTGGGCAACATAGCAAGACCTTGTGTCTACAAAAAATACAAAAAAATTAGCCAAGTGTGGTTATGTGCACCTGTAGTCCCAGCTACTCGGGACACTGAGGCAGGAGGATCACTTGAGCCCAAGAGTTTGAGGTTGCTGTGAGCTATGATGACACCACTGCACTGCAGCCTGTGAGACAGAGCGAGACTCTGGCTCTAAAAAAAAAAAAAAGGCAACACAAATTTATTCTCTGTAGGTCAGAAGCCCAACGTGGGTCTCACTGGGCTAAAATCAAAGTGTTGGCAGGAAGGTTCCCTGTGGTATTTATTTCTAGGGGAGCAACCCTTTCCTGGCCTTTCCCAGCTTCTAGATGCCACTCGCATTCCTCGGCTCAGGACCCCTCCTCCATCCCCAAAGCCAGCAACGAGGGTTGAGTCCTTCTCACTTGGTATCTCTCTGGCCTTCTTCCATGTCACATCTCTCCCTAATCCAGCTAGGAAAGGTTTTCTGATTGCAGGGACTCGTGCGATTAGATTGCGCTCACTCGCGTAATCCAGGATAATCTCCTCATCTCAAAGTCACACTCTTAATCACATCTGCAAAGTCCCTTTTGCCATGTAAGGTAACACATTCACAAGCTCTGGGATTAGGGCAGGAACATCTTTGGTGGCCTACCTGCCTGCTGGACACAAGTACCTCTTCTTTATGGAGGTGATCCTGTTTCCATTTAAGGTAGCAATATCAACTTTCCTTTTAAAGTACATTTCTTACTTTTTTTTTTTTTTTTTGAGACAGAGTCTTGCTCTGTTGCCCAGGCTAGAGTGAGTGCCATGGCGTCAGCCTAGCTCACAGCAACCTCAAACTCTTGGGCTCAAGCAATCCTCCTGCCTCAGCCTCCCAGGTAGCTGGGACTACAGGCATGCGCCACCACACCCGGCTACTTTTTTCTATATATTTTTAGTTGTCCAGCTAATTTCCTTTCCTATTTTTAGTAGAGATGGGGTCTCACTCTTGCTCAGGCTGGTCTTGAACTCCTGAACTCAAACAATTCACCCACCTCGGCCTCCCAGAGTGCTAGGATTACAGGCGTGAGCCACCACGCCAGGCCTAAAGTACATTTCTTTTTCAGTAAAAACAGTTGGCTGACTTCAAGGACATGTTAAGTAAGTGGTATTACATATAGTTCTTATATAGAAAAAAACAAACCACCAAACTGGTGAAACAGTGGGATAATGACTAAGGTTTGGGAAACTGAGGCCTGGGTGAGAAGATTCCAGAGGCCTATCCCCAATCAGGAAGTAGCTGGAGTTGGAAGAAATGCTGTCTGTTTAGTAGGAGGCCTGCCTCCCAGCGACCCAGCACAAATCCTGTTGACATAACCCTGTTAATCAAAGCAATCCTCTAACTGCCCAAGGCCAGTTCCTTTGGCTCCTGGTGGAAACTCACTCAAAGGATCCGGATCCGGCAAATATAAAAGGTCTGGTCCCAGCGTGAGGGAGCTACATCCTGGAAGAGGCGGCCAAGGACAGCTCCCCTCCTGCCAGAGCTAGGCAGGCACCGCGGCAGTGGCATGGCCCCGTCAGAAAACCCCAGGGACTGGAGAGCCAGCCTCAAAGGCACGAGCCTTGAGACAGACCTGGGGACCAGCTCAGGTAAGAGGTGGCAGAGGGTCCCTCGGCCCCGCAGAAAGACCAGCTGAGGGGCGGTGGGAGGCGGGACCCAATGGCAGACATCCCACCTCCCTTGGGGTTGCTGGGATTCTCAAGGCTTGGGTGGACTTCATTAATTTCCTGTGTCAGCCACCCTCCCAGGACACAGGCTTCCTTCTGAGCCCATGTCGTGGTTAAGAGCACGTAGTTAAGAGAACAGATGTGTGCATTATTTGGGTGACTCAAAAAATTACTTTTTTAAAAGTACAGAGTTTAGGTGGGTGGCTCACACCTGTAATCCCAGCACCCTGGGAGGCCGAGGCAAGAGGATCACTTGAGCTCAGGAGTTCGAGACCAGCCTGAGCAAAAGTGAGACCCAACTCTACCAAAAAGAAAGGGAAAAAAAAAATCCAGCCAGGCACTGTGGTGGGCGCCTGTAGGCCCAGCTCCCCGGGAGGCTGAGGCAGAAGAATCACTTAGAGCTCAGGAGTTAGAGATCGCAGTGAGCTACAGTGACACCACTGCAGTCTACCCAGGGGGACAGAGTGAGACTCTGTCTCAACAAAAACAAACAAGGCAATTGAACATCCCTCCTCTCAGCTCCCACCCCCTTCATATTAAAAAGAAAGAAAGAAAGAAAGAGTACAGGCTTTGGATTTAGACAGACCTGCTCTGATACCCGCTTCATTGATAAATCTGTTGCCTGGTTCATTCATTCTTCCACCCCGTGCTGGGCTCTGAGCTGGGGCGGGGGCACGTTAGCAGGAGAGAACAGGGATCTCCAGGGCAGACAGACTTGTCCATTGAGGCTGTGGACAAGATTATGGAGGCAGGGGACAAGTGCGCGGTGCTCCCCGAGGACCAGCAACACTTGCGTAAGCTGAGCCTCAGTTTCCTCATCCGCAAAGGTGGCCAGTGCCTTCCTCTTGGGTTGAGGACCTTGCTATTCCATGGACCAGCAGAACTGGCACCCCCTGGGAGCTCGTTAGAAATGCAGAATCCCAGGCCCCACCTCAGACCCACCGTATCAGACTCTGTATTTGAACGAGCTCCCCGGAGGTTCGTGGGAACAGCAAAGTTGAGAGGCAGGGACGCAGTGGACGCGGAGCCCCTGGAAGGCAGATGGCTGATAAGCGGAGATTGAAACTCGGGTCTCTCTCATACTGAAATCCATGCTCTTTGTGTATCCACCAACACGCACTTAAACTCTCGAATGAATGAACAAATGAATTAATGAAACCTCGTCCCTTGCTTGTGCTAGCACAAACCTTTGGTCTTTTCCTCCCTTCTAGGTGGGAAGCCGGCCGGCCATCCGAAGACTGTCCCCACGGCTCACCTAACTTTTGTGATCGACTGTACCCGTGGGAAGCACCTCTCCCTGGCAACACCTGTGCCTCCCCGAGCCTCCAGCCCCCACCAAGGGCCCGTCGCCCCGCCCATGAAGACCTACATCGTGTTCTGTGGGGAAAATCGGCGACCTCTGACTCAGGAGACCACCCTGGGTGGCGTATGCCTTGCCCAGGCCAGGGCCACACGGCCGCCCTGCGCAGGGGTTGCAGCCCCGGCTTCCTCCCTGGAAAGCCCCCAGAAGGTTCCTGAGGCTAAAGGGAGGCCCCTGAAGGCTGCGCCTGCGAGGTCTTCAACCTGGGGCACAGTCAAGGACTCCCTCCGAGCTCTCTCCTCCTGTGTCTGCGGGCAGGTCGATTAGCCGATTGACCGAAGGGCCATGGGCGGAGGCTGGCACACCGGGCTCCGATGCCCAGGGGCTGCAATTTTCAGGGCCCGCCCCCATTCCTCAGCCAAGAGGCAATCTTTCCTGCCTGAGCCAAAGAAAGAACATTAGATCCACTAAAGGACATCTGGAACAGCCATTTCGTGCACCCTACTAAATCTTCCTCCCAATCTCTGCCAGCCTTTCAGCAGAGGCGGGATAAGGCTCATTCATTCATGCAGCAAATGCTAATGGAATCTTCTCCGTGTCCAGCTCTGCAAAGCGTCTGGGGAAGATACCAGTTTTGTGGAGCTTATGTTCTTGGGGGCAGGGGAAGGGGCGAAGGGTTAAATAAGTATCCAAATGAATAAAGACGATTTTGAACAGTGGCGAGTGCGGCACAGGAACTAAAACAAGACGCTAGGCTGGAGAGTGACTGGGTAGGGGCGTTGCTGATACAGTGTTTGAGAAAGACTTCTCTCAGCAGGTAACAACGTATGAGCCAAAAAATGAGAAGGATCCAGCCCTGCGAAAATCCACCCTCCCCAGGGCCACCTGCTGGCATTTATCCCGGGGCAGACCAGAGAGGGTGGTCAGGATGGCCCAGCATGACAGGCAGGGGCAGCATGTTGGCTGCTGCCATCTTGGGACACTGGTAGGGCAGGGGACACAGGCAGGAAGATCCAAGGGCACAGCAGTGGGGGTTAGGAGGCTCAGGGAGGTTGGTGACAGGAGATTCCACCCCAGAAAGCAGCCCGGGTGGGACCCGGCAGTGGGAAGTGGGAAGTGGGAAATGAGGGAAACAGGCTTCTCTCACGGAGCGGAGGCCGTGGAAGTGAGATGAAGCATCGCGTTCGAGCAAATGAAAATAAGATACTACTTAATGAGCCTCTACTGCCAGCGGATGCCAGGCTCACGCTGCCCCCTAGGGACACAGACAAAAGGGCGGTGGAGGAGCTCCGTCCCTGCACCACAGGGCAATCATGGTGGTGTCACGGCATGGGTGTGAGGAGTGTGTAAGCCCCAGAGATGCGTGGCACCGTGTGACATTGTACATCAACCTATATTAGGAGCTTGTCTCAAGGCTCCAGATAAAAAGTATTGAATTATTTATTCAATGACTATTTTACTAGATCCCTACCAACACTAGCCACCAACATGTACTGACCATTTACTCCGTGTCAGAGAAAAGACACTCTCACAGCGCTAGTATAGGGAAGCACCATGTTTGTACCCATTTTGCAGGTTAGGAAACTGAGGCACAGAGAGGTTGAGGAAGGCACTCGAAGTCCCACAGACTGGTATAGTCGAAATTAGAACCCAGGCAGGCCCAGGCCCAAGTTCTTGCTCCTAACTGAAGGGTATACAGCCTCTGGACTTGGCAGGTTCTCTTCCAGACAGAGTGGACCCACAGAGTACAGACATGACCCTGTCCTCGAGGAGTTCACAGCCGGGTGGGGCAGACAAGAGAGGAAGCAGACAATCGCCGTAGCTTCTGATAAGAGCAGCCCGAAGGGCAACACAGAGGGATACTGGGACACAGAAGAAGGTGTCCAGCCCACTCTGGGGACAGGCCAGGGAGGGCTCCCTACAGGAAGTGATCTGACCCCTATACAAAGGGAAGAAGCCAGGGTGCGGAGTGCTCCAGGCAGAAGGACCAGAGTCTGTCAGCCTGGCTGGAGTGATCCGTCACTCATTTATTCGCCAAGTATTTACTGGGCACCCACTGCATGCCAGGCTCGGGACTAGACCCTGGGATGGAGCCATGAACAAGCCAGACAAGGCCCAGCCACAAAGGAGCTACCCGTCTAGTTTGGAAGACAGGCAATGCACACAAACAAAACAAAGATCAGAGCAGGGGCAGGAGCACAGCACGTGAGGCCTGGCAGGCCCCAGAGAGGCCGTTAGATTTTATTCTGAGATGGGGCCGTTGGAAATTGCGAGGATAGAGTGACTCAGCCAGATTTGGCTTTGAAAAGAATCCTTCCCACAGAGGGTGGGCGGGCAGAGGAGGAAGCCCAGGAGGTTGAGCTTTAATCCCCGCAAAGGGAAGCGAGGGTTTGGACTAGAGGGGAGGTGACAGTGCAGTCTGGACGACATGAGGCCATCAGGAAAGGCCCTACCCTCCCTCTGTTGAGAAACACCGAACAGGAGGAGCCCGGAGACAAGGCTGCACTGGGAGTGTGAGACCCTCAGGGGAAAGCCGGGCCTGCGGCTGCACATCCACCTCTGCACCAGCAGATGTCGCCCTATCATCAGACTGCAGGGCGCGGGTCCAGGCCTGGCCACCGAGGGAGGGGACCCGCTGGGCCTGGGGCCAGAGCCACCCACCAGCAGCCCAGCCACCCAGCGGGTCTGTGTTTTCAGAAGCCAAACTTTCATTCTCACCAACACGTCTTTCATCCGAAATACTGAGCATTTACCCTACACCAGGCACCCATCGAGGTGACATTTCAGAATTTAACTGTGGGGGTCTCGGTACGGATTCGGAGGCATCAGGCACTTATCATTTGCTTGGTAAAGGAAGTTGTCATTACTATTGGCCAGACCTGTTTCTATGCACCACATCAGTTCACCCCACCTTAGTCCCGTAGGTATGATTTTATTGCCATTTTACAGATGAGGAAACCGAGGCCCAGAGAGGTTAAATACTTTGCCCAAGGTCACTAACTAGAAAGAGGAGGAGCCCAAATCCAAACCCCAGGCAGAGTGACTGCGCTCCCACACTTGTGACCCCGCACTGCGCTGCAGGCGCTCCGGCCACATGCGTGCAATGAGTGAGTGAGGAATGCTTTCCCAGGGCCCAGCGCAGGGCCTGGCAATGTGTGGGGACTGTCTGGCGACTGAAGGGGTGGGTGGGCCTCATGAGATGGGGCACACAGATGGAGCGGGGACAGGGAGAGATGACAGGTTAAGAGGGGACATGTCACGTGAGAGCCCTGTGGGACATGTGCGGAGATGCTGGCAGACAGTGGCCCATTCCCCACTGGTACCCTGGTCAGGGCTGAGGCTGGCAATGGGGGAGCCATCAATATAGACGGTGACTGAAGCGACTCAAGGAAACCATGGAGTGAGACCAGGTCGCAGGCCCGAGGTTAAGGAGGTGTGAGAAAATTTGGAATAAGCAAGAAATACCACTGGGTGTTTCCAACACAATCTATGCATCGTCTGATTGGGGGCCGCGCAACTTTTGTTGCCTTTGGGCTATTTTACAACCCTGTATATTGTCAATAACTGATAGGAACTCAACATACTTCGTGTCCACAGACAAGCAGATCCTGTCCTGTCTCGCAGAAGCCCAGTGGACTCCGCCCCTCCTGTGGAAGATGCCAGTTTTACCTCCATTTGCACATTCCCTTCAATATTCCCTGATCTACAAACATATCTGTTCTCTGACTTCTCCTGTGAACTGATCGTAACATCTTACCGGTTCCCTCTTTAGTCATGAGTTAAGTAAAATCCTTAGTGGGAATGTAAAATGGTACAGTCATTCTGGAAAAGAGTCCAGCAGTTCTTCAAATATAGCGTTACCACATGACCCAGCCATTCACTCGCAGGTATGTACCCAGGAGAGGGGAAAACACACGTTCACACAGAAACCTGCACATGAATGTTCACACAGCACCATGCACAACAGCCAAAGGGGGGAAAGAACCCAACGTCCATCACTCGCTGGGTGGGTAAACAGACGGTGGTTCACCCACACAATGGAGTATTCCTCAGCCTTATAGAGGGCTAAAGCTCCGATTCATGCTCCTACATGGACGAATCTTGAAAACACCATGCTAAGTGAAAGGTGGCCAACACAAAAGGTCACATATTATATTATTCCATTGAAATGAAATATCCAGAATGGTGAAATCCATAGAGACAGAAACCAGATTAGCGGTTACCAGTAGCTGGGCGTGGGGAGGGAAGAGGAAAGTGATTGCTTACCAGGCGCAGCACCTCCTCTGAGGGTGAGGAAACCGTTCTGGAACTAGATATAGTGATGGTCATATGACACTGTAAATGTACTAAATGCCGCTGAATTGTGTGCTTTAAGATGGTTGATTTTATGTTATGTGATTTTTACCTCAATAATAAACATAAAAACCCTTTAGCACGTGTTCATTTTATCAGTCATGATTTCACTTTTTTGTTGTTTTTTAAATTATTCTTTTTTTTTTTTTTGAGACAGAGTCTCACTGTGTTGCCCGGGCTAGAGTGAGTGCCGTGGCGTCATCCTAGCTCACAGCAACCTCAAACTCTTGGGCTCAAGCGATCCTCCTGCCTCAGCCTCCCGAGTAGCTGGGACTACAGGCATGTACCACCATGCCCGGCTAATTTTTTCTATATGTTTTTAGTTGTCCAATTAATTTCTTTCTAATTTTAGTAGAGACGGGGTCTCGCTCTTGCTCAGGCTGGTCTTGAACTCCTGAGCTCAAACAATCCGCCCGCCTCAGCCTCCCAGAGTGCTAGGATTACAGGCGTGAGCCACCGCACCCGGCCTTTTTTGTTGTTTTTTAAATTATTCTTTAACAAAGAAAAGAAAGAGGAACAGGTGAGACAGGTACAGTCTCTGCATAAGAAAGTGGCTGGGTCTACGGCCATGCCGCCCCGAATGCGCCCGATCCAG